>JAPPVO010000013.1:78429244-78534319 GCA_030407325.1 Camellia japonica | reverse complement strand
GTTTGACTTCCATTTCATACTTGTTGTAAAATGCATGTTTGGGATTAGAACTGGGGCATTGAGATGTGAACAATATGTATTTGGCATTTGGGATTTAATGGAAATAGGTGTATGTATTAGTTAGCCATATATATATGTGTTTGTCTATTAGGTGGGTTTTGTTGCATAAATAGATATATCATGCCCAATTTTCGGGGTGTTACAACTCCCACAACTGTTGAACGGCCAGAAGTCCTCCAATGCTCAAGTTAGTCCTTGTCACGACCCAAACCCGGCCCTATGGGTTTAGCACCGTAACTGGCCAGTAATCCGAGATTACCCAAGGCCTGCTGAACAGTAATACAGTTAAACAGAGTACAGGGCCTGGCGGAAGCCAATACAATAAGTAACTAGTGTCCATTGAGCTGTGTAAATCTGTATTACTGTTCAGCAGGCCTTGGGTAATCTCGGATTACTGGCCAGTTACGGTGCTAAACCCATAGGGCCGGGTTTGGGTCGTGACAGAGTGGTATCAGAGCGATACTTAACCACGAGTTATACCGCACACACGTGTCCAAATGAGCTATAAGGTGTCCTAGAAAAGTAATTAGGGCATCTCATGAATTTGAAAAGTGTGTACTTATGACTGACTGAATATATGTTAAAATGTTAAACTGTTTACTTATATAATCGCTTATCATGATAACTGTTATAACTGTTTATAGTAAAATGGATAACGCAAACACTGCAAATAAAACTGAACCATCATCCTCTGAGGCTAGAATGGCCAGACTTGAACAAATGATGGGACTGATAATTGAAAGACTAGATCAACAACAGAATCAGCAGCCCCCACCTCCTCCTCCGGTACAGCCGGACCAAAATGTGAATGTGCAAAATGTGAATGCAAATGAGGGGGATATTATTGCTCTTACCCAGAAGTTCAGCAAGTTGAAACCGCCATCCTTTCAGGGAGGCCTTGAACCATTGAAGGCTGAAGCTTGGGTGCTTGAGACAGAAAAATTGTTTGAAATGTTCCCGTGCTCCGAAGCCAATAAAGTACTGTTAGCAACCTTCACCCTTCAGGAAGAAGCAAGAAGGTGGTGGATGTTGACCCGCGATGCAAATACCATTATAACTTGGGCTCAGTTCAAAGAGTCCTTCTTTGAAAAGTATTTTCCCCAGTGCATCAGGGACAGAAAAGTAACGGAGTTTGAACAACTGAGACAGGGCAAAATGTCTGTTGCCGAGTATGAGAAGAAATTCACCGAACTTGCTAGGTATGCACCACACATGGTGGACACCGAATATAAGAAGGCCAGAAGGTTTGAGGGAGGCCTTAGTGTTGCTATACAGGACCGAATAAATGTTTTGAAACTACCGACTTTTGTGGGTGTTCTCGACCGGGCGTTAATGGCCGAGACGAATATTGCAGCAGTGAAACAATCTGAAACACCAACAACTGAGTGGCAAGGAAAAAGACAGGGTTTCAAATTCAAGAAAGGCAAGCATAACCCAGCAAACAAGAAACAGAATACGGGGTCGACGACTAGCCCCGGCCAAGGGAGTGGATTTACTCCACCCTGCTCCATATGTGGCAACAAGCACAAAGGGGTTTGCTATCAGATTTCTGGAGCTTGTTTCAGATGTGGCAAGGTGGGCCACAGAATTAAAGATTGCCCTTCTGCTCCACCAGTTAGTGGTAAAGCTACACCGAACGCAACAGCATCAAATGTAGCATCGAAGCCTAACCCCAAAGCTACCGGGAAAGAGCCTATGAGGCAGGGCAGAGTGTTTGCCCTAGTACCGGGAGACGTGCAAAACACTGAGACTGTTGTGTCAGGTATCCTCTCTATCTGTGCTCAAAATGCATATGTGTTGATTGATTTGGGGTCTACACATTCGTATGTATCGCATGCTTTTTCGCGTAAATTGAATAGACCCTTAGAACCCATGAACTATCTGCTAGCTGTATCATCACCTGTTGGGGGATCCATGACATGTGCATATATGTATCCTGCCTGTGAGATTATTGTTGGGGATATGCATCCTCATCTCATCCTAGGCATTCTTAGGCCTAGTTTAAGACATCTTAATGAGGATTTAGACGTAGAACCACACCGAGGAAATTTAGGGATTTAATTATCATCCTTTCCGACTGTGAAACTTAGTGTGTGTTCTATTTGTTAACTGTTTAGGGTTGGCTCTCGGGGACGCGCTCTAGCTGCTATTAGCCCATTCTCTGTGAGTAACAATCGTGTAAAGATATGTTCAAAATGACTATCTTTTGAATACTGAACTGAACTGTTTACTGTACTGATATTATTTACTGAATGAATGTATGTCCTTTATTTCTGAACTATACTGTGGCATCCTTAGCACCTACTGTTATTGTTACTGTTACAGAGATCTTGTCGGTTCCCTTGTGGACCATACTGTTTACTGAATGACTGGCCATCATTACTGTTCGGTCTTTTTGACCTACTGTTACTGTTATGCTAATGGATGTACCACATATGATTGTTTATTGTACTGAACAACTGTAATACTGATTGAAATGAACTGTTTTCATTACTGTAAGGACATTCATTCTAAACCTCTTTACGCTTTATGTTATTCACTGGGCTTTAGCTCACTGTTTATATATATATGTAGGTTCTCAGCAGCCAGACCAGAGCTAGGAGCGTGGGTTGGTCCCTAGTTTTGTCAAGCCAGCCTATGTGCCTCACTGCGAGGTTCCGAGTTGCCATGCTATGGCTAGGGGTGTTTTTGTGTTCCCTATCGGTCTCCTCACTGTTTTGTATTACCGTATAGACTGTCTACTGTTTTAACTGTACTGTTATCGAGGGATTAAGTCCCCGTACTGAATGTTGTGTATGATTGTATAGACTGTACTGTTCTGAACCGTATGAATGCATGAAAAATGTTTTTGGCATACAGATTTACACAGCTCAATGGACACTAGTTACTTATTGTATTGGCTTCCGCCAGGCCCTGTACTCTGTTTAACTGTATTACTGTTCAGCAGGCCTTGGGTAATCTCGGATTACTGGCCAGTTACGGTGCTAAACCCATAGGGCCGGGTTTGGGTCGTGACAGTCCTCCAATATTATCAACAATATTTAATGGATAAATTCACAGAGAGAAATATCGTACCTCGACCCACGGGGTGTCACCTATTTATATTATCTAGTGATTTGCCTAGCAAGTAGTTTGAATGTTCAACCAACTAAGCCTAGCCTAGTTAGACACCATGCATTCTTTAAGGCTTAGTCTTTAGAAAGGTCATGTGTTCAACTTTCCTTAAGTGCTTTTCCTAGGATGGGGAGGTGTTTTCACATAAGTGCTAATCTAATATTTAAAAAAAAAAAGAAAAAAAAAGTATTTTAAATGTTGCAGAAGTCCTATCCAAACAATCTCCAATTATGTAAGGCTCTTATATTAATAAGATTTCATTTCCTAATGAGTTTTGCATAACACAAAACACTAATATAATATTTGATGATGATTTGATAACGGCAATACACATGATAATTCATAATTACCCATGTGACAGTGTTGAGACCCACATAATTCTTCTTTTTACTCTTTCTCACTAACTATAAAAGTTTATCAAATTTATTTTCAAATAATAATCAATAAAAAAATTGGGTAAATTACACTGACACCCCCTGAGATTTCTATTTAATACAAATCCCCCTCTCACATTTGAAAAATTACACTTACTCTCCTGTCAAATTAAAATGACATATTTGTCTCTTAACTTTTATACGTATAAAATAATAAAATAATACATATATTTTGTTCATGTCATTTCAAGGGAAATAACAATCATTTTCTTTGGTTTAACTCACACAAAAAATTAAGTTTTTTTTGTTTTTTTTCATATTTTTTAATTTTTACTGATTTTTTTTAATATTTTAAATAATTTTTTTATTTTTATTTTTTAGATACACCTAATCTAGATATGCTTAAGAAGTAATTTTTGTGATTTTTTTTTTAAATTCACCAAATACATAAAAATTTAATACATTATCTTATTTTGTTGTATTCAATGGCTTTTTTTTTAAAAAAAATTGTACAAATTTAATACTTTTTAAATAGATCTAGATTCACTATCTATAAAATAAAATAAAAACAAAAAAAAAAATTTTAAAAAATATCTAAAAATTTTGTTTACAAAAATTGATCTAATCTAGATATAATGAGATTACAAATCTTAGGGAGGGAAATATAATTTTTCAAATGTAAGGGAGAGATTTATATTAAACAAAAACCTCAGTAGGTGTCAGTGTAATTTACCCAAAAACATTCATTTTAAAATCAAAATTTTAGTTTATATTTTTGAATAATAGTTTATGATTACGATTATCAAATTAATTTATTATTATTTTTTTTATGGATGAACAAGTTCCAAAAAATTACAAAATAAACTATTTAAATTACAATATATATAAACTATTTAAATTAATGAAGTGAAACCTACCATGGATCTCATGAATCCAATTAAACAAAATAGTGATTCTCAACTAAAGTTAAGTAAATCCCTTAATTTTTGCCAAAAAAAGAAAAAAAGGATATAGGAAAAGTAAATCCCTTTATAATATTAGGGGCAGCTCTTCGCAAGATTTCATCTAAATTGCTCTCTTTTTCAGGCAAAAATTTTCATCTAAAATCTTTTTGCACAAAATTAACGGTCCTTAAATTTATTTTTTAAATCTTTTAAAAAATTTGCCGGTAAGGTCCTTGGTTGACTTTTTTAGACGGTTTTTCTTGATGACTCAAATGACGATTGCAATTAATATCTTAATATTTTTTGCAAAAAAAATTCAATTCTAGGAATAAAATAATTTGGTTTCAAATTTTTTTTTCCAAATGTTATAGTGTTTTAGTTTTGGGAGAGGTTTTTCTCTAGTTCGAAATTAAATTGGAGGTTGGTGTCTGCGTGCAATTGTGGTAAATCTTACTCAAAGTATATTTTGATAATTTAAACTGTTCAATTTGTAAAGTCTATAAAATACGTCATCCTTACAAAAAAACTCATGTGGATCACACATTGATAATCATTTAATCAGATTACATTTGTGTCAATAACAAGTATGATTTTAAAAAGGATAGTGCTATATAAATATAATTTGTATATAAAAATTTCATAAATGATATGTCTTATTTATAGTCATTCATTCAGAATTAAAATATTTATCACTTTAATTCATAAATACAAAAATATGTATATGATTTATCATAATTAAAATATGTCCTAAATTTTTTATAAAAATTATATATATAATTTTCTTAAAATAATAAACATCTCTTCGCTTTGAGATTTTCATGAGAAGTGAAGGACAGAAGCCACAACTCAGATGTTACTGTCATTAGCATTTTTCCTCTCAGGAAATTTATTAGATAATTTTCGAATATCACATGATTATAATCTTTCACTAATTATTATTTATTATGTCATTTTATATATTTCAATCACTTAATATAAAATTATAATATTTTACTTTTTTCAATCAATTATACTATCATAAAATATTAGGTAATAGTATTCTTAGACCATTGAATAATCACCCTTCTTCCATCCCATGTGCTCTAAATTTATGACACGTAACTTCAATTACTTTGACCATTCAAAATCCTTCTCGCATATTATATTATTCCACACTCTTCGAGGGTCCTAATTGATTCATGTAAGTCCTGTTAAGAGCATTCACACCGGTCTTTTTAAATTTTTAATCAAATTATAATTAAAAAAGTCATTTTTTTATTTTAACTAATCACCTTATTGTATCAAACACTCTATTCTAACTCAATCCTATTAAAATATTTGTTATTCTTTTTTTTATTAAATTGATGAGCTGCTAGCCAAACAATTCTTGTGTTCCTTTGTAAAGGTAAAACTGGAAGAAATGCAAAAAAAAAAAAAATGTCTTTGACCGGCCAGCGTTCGGCCGGACTTCTAAGCGGATATTCGGCAATACACAAGTAGCGATGAACAGTACGTCACTTGTTGTGGCGAGATACTATAGCAAACGCAAATTTTGACGAGCTGCAAGCGAGACTGATGGAGGTTGTTTTTTGAAATTTATATCGTTAATTTAGCTAAAAAACGATTTTAACAATCCTGATGTTGATGCTCTAAGACTTGTTCAAGTCTATCAAAAACTAATTTCTGATATACCAAAAAATAAAAAACTATAAACAAAAAATCTATTTAAAGAAATAGACTTTTGAGTTAAACTTATGGTCATTCTAGAATAAACACTCAAAAATATATATACCATACCAGGCTATTTGATTAGCATAATTAATAGTGAGGGATTAATAATTTATAAAATTGGTGTATGGTTAGTTATTCAACTCGATTAGTGAAATACATAATTTTCTTTTGTTTACATTTATTTGGCAAACTATTCGACATAAACTAAATAAGTGCACACATCATCTCTTTATTTTTTTACACATCTTTTCGTAAAAAGTTAAAAAATATATTTATTTAAATCATCCCAAATAAAAAATTATATGTATGTTTTGCGTTAACGGCCATAAGATTAAAAATTCCTCAATTTAAGTGTTAAACTAAAAATAGATTATTCAATATGTATAAGATCAAATCTAAAATTTATTCTTTTAAATTGTATATTTCAATTTTTATATTGTTATGGTGATGATAATTGTGGTGGTTGTGGTAGTAGTGGTAGTGGTGGTGATGGCATCACTACAACAAGTGGCACTTTTGACTACTAAATTTTTAGTCGCCAAAAGTCAAGTTTTAGTCGCCAAAGATTTTTAGTCGCCAGGTTAGTCGATGGAGAATTGTCGGAAAAGGTAATTGGCGACTAAAACAAGTTTGGTTGCCAAAAGTATTAAATTGCCAACTATTTTTTTAGTCGCCAAAAACATTAAAGTAAAATTAAATATAACATTTTCAGCAACAATAACTTGTCACAAAAAATTACAATTATTTATAACGAATAAAAGTTTACTTGCCAAAAATATTTTGTTTTTCATCTTATTTTTTTAGCTACTAAATATTTTAGTCACCTAAAATTTGATTATTTTTTAGCTACTAAACTTTTAGTCGCCTAAAGTTTGATTTGTTATTGGCTACTAAACCGTTAGTCGCCAAAATATTTTGTTGTTCATCTTATTTTTTTTTAGCTACTAATATTTTAGTCATCTAACGTTTGATTTTTTTTTTTTTTTTTTTTTTAGCTACTAAACTTTTAGTCACCTAAAGTCTGACTTGTTTTTGCCTTAGTCGCCAAAATATTTTTGTTGCTTTTTTGCCTTTTTTAGCTACTAAACATTTTAGTCACTAAACATTTTAGTCGCCTAAAATCTGATTGTATATTGGCTACTAAACTTTTAGTCGCCAATTTTTTTTTTTTTTTTTTCATTTTCTTTTTTAAGCTACTAACTATTTAGTCACTAAAATATATATTCCCTTTTTGCCTACGAATTATTTGGTCGCCAAAAACATGATTTTATATTTTTTCTCAAAATTCTAATTTGTCCACAACCTATATGTATTCCGTGCAACATGTACTATGTACATGAATAAAATAATATATATATATATATATATATATATATATATATATATATATTATCAATCATCCCACAATCTGTATCCATTTTACTTCCAACCATCCGAAAATGAATAACATTAAATGTTAAATTCCATACAAACCAACTATAGTTTAAACTAAAATAATAATCCATACAAAACATAGAATCATACAAAAATCAGGCACTCCGTATACAAAAAATATATGCACTAGCATGCCAAATGGCCATTTGGCGTGGTACAAATTACCATCGTAATCTATACCACGACAAAAAGGTAATCTATATACCACGCCAATAATTGTCCTGTCGATGCCAAAAGTTATCCGTATGAGTAATACTAATCCAAGTAGAAGATGACAAAATTAGCAGGATTATACAAAAGTCTAACTTGTCCTCCATATACAAAAATAGATTATCCACAAGTCCACGCCAAAAGTCATCTACAAAAAAAAATTACACCCATTTGTATCCGAAATGCATGGTTGAATGTATCTATTTATTCATGTGATTTAAAACTAATAGTAATGCATTAA
Source organism: Camellia japonica (assembly GCA_030407325.1). NCBI lineage: Eukaryota > Viridiplantae > Streptophyta > Magnoliopsida > Ericales > Theaceae > Camellia > Camellia japonica. The sequence goes on along the minus strand of JAPPVO010000013.1, from coordinate 78,526,232 downwards.
TGATAGCCTTTTGTTGATCACTATGATTTGTCCCTTTTTTTTTTTTTTTCAATTAATGGAAATGGAAATTAGATCACGCAGTAGATAAGAAAAATTGTCAGTAATGCATATGCATGCATTATAATAGTCTTAGTTCATCATGCTACAATTACAATATCAAACCCACAAAACTATAGAAATCAAACCACAGAATAAGCAAACCTATTTACGACATCAAACTTAGGACTGTAAAAATGACTTGCGGCTCGGGGTGGGCTCGAGCCCAAGCCAAGCCCAGCCCAACCTGAGACCTTGGGCTTGGGCCTGGGCCATCATTTTGAAGCTCGTGGGCCCGCTTATGGCCCACTCAAAGCCCGGCCCCCCCGAGGTCCAATGTCATTTTTGGTGAAAAAAATAAAATTTTGGTGAAAAGAATAGAAAAAATAAATAAAAAATGTTCAAGCCCTGCCCAAGCCTGGCCCAGGCCCATCGGCCCGAATGCCCTATGGAATTGAGCCTAATTTTCTGGCCCGTAGGCCGGGTTGACCTGGCCTGAATTTTGGCGGAAGCCCGCAAGGCTCGACATGGGCCGGCCTGAGCTTGTGCCCAGGCCCGGGCTGGACCAAATTTACACCCCTAATCAAATCCATAAAACTATAGAAATCAAACTAGTTAAACCAAACCCATTTAAAAAATCAACATGAAATTAAACTCAATAAATCATATAAAACCCTAGAGCAAGAGTGAGAAATAGGAAAATAGAGAGAGAGAGAGAGAGAGAGAGAGAGAGAGAGAGAGATAGACAGACAGACAGACAGAGACAAAGATAGAGACAGAGAGCGAGCGAGAGAGCAAGAGAGAGAGAGGGGAGAAAGAGAAAGAACCTATTCGTATTACGGCGGTAGTGGTAGTGATTTGCGACGGTGGCGATGTACGGCGGACGTGAGCAATGGTGGTGAGGGACTTTGATGAAGCAAAAAGATGTGAGGTTCTCTGTATGGGAGAGTGACAGAGGAAAACAATGTAAATCTATGCACCAATCATAAAAAATTTCCCACTAAAATTTTATATAGCTTTTAGCGACGAAAACATTTTTTAGTTGGCATAAGTTGACTATTTGGCAACTAATTGTTCTTTCGTTGGAAAAAATTGAGTATACCGCAACTACATATTTTTTAGTTGCCAAAAATGCATATTTCCCGACCAAACTCTTAGTCGCCAAAGAGTAACAGTACAATTATGGCTATTATTTGGCGACTAAATTTATTTTAGTCAGCAAAAATTTGTACACTACAACTAAAATAAAATTTAGTAGCCTAAAAACTAGAGTAACGGCAACTAATATATTTTTTAGTTGCCTATTGTGGAATATTTACCGACTAATATTTTTTTTAGTCGCCAATAAATAATATATGTCTACTAAAATAATTTAGTAGCAAAAAGCTAAACCAATGGCAACCAAAATCATATTTAGTCGCCAAAAGTGTAAATTGTTGTAGTGTATGGTGGTGGTAGTAGTAGCGTTGATAGTGGTGGATGTCGTGGCAGAAGCGACGGTAATAGTAATAAATTGATAGTGGTCCTTGTGACAACAATAACAATGGTAATGAAGGTGATGATAGTAGTGGTGGTGGTGGTGGTAGCGGTGGCGATGACGGCAACATGATGGTGATGTTGGTTATAGTGGTGACGGTGACGGTGACGGTGACGGTATAGCATGGTGGCAATGGTGGTGGCGGTGACGTGATGGTGGTAAATGTGATGGTGGTAGTGAGTTATAGAACATAATGTATTTTTAGTATTTATAAATTCAATCAGAATTATAGAACATAGTGTATATCGATACTTATATTTAGTATTTATAAATTCAAGGAGAATTAAATAAGTTTCATATGATTTAATTTTTTTTTTTTTAAGGTTTAGTGTACATTTTCAAAGACACTTAAATTTTTAAATGATATCAATTATGATTATCAAATGGACTTAATTGATTATCACTTAATAAATTTAGTTGTAAGTACTAAATTAGGTAATTAAACACCCCATAAAATAATATTTTAATGATTAAGTTAGAGCGAAATTAGTGTAAAGGTCGGTTTGACTAGATTCTATATCATGTCTAGCTCAATTTTAATTACTCAATCCAACTATTGTCCATTTTTACATGAAAGTTATAAGGGAAACTATACTTTTATGCAATATGATTTAATATATAATTGGGCAAACTTATAAACTAAAATTAAAAAACTTATAGAACATAATGTATTTTTATTTTATCATAAATGTAATTTCTGTAATTTACTCTCTTTCTTCTTTTTTTTTTTTTTTTTCTTTTCATTTCTATCAATTAAACTATGACATTTATTTCTTATTAAAATCTACAACATACAATTAATGCCATAAATAAATAAATAAAACCTTCAATAAAAATGATTAAAATTTAATTGATTCTAAATTATTTTTTCTATACATGTCAAACAAATTTTATATTATTATTTAATTTAAAATTAAATTTTAATTATTTATTTAAACCATGCATACGAATATACCGCCAGTTTATCATCAAGCGAAAGTCATTTATATCTAGATTGCAAAGTTTGCGGGCGTATCAATTTGTCAATACTTGGGTTTTTTCTAGGAATTACAATATAGCATTCCATGCAGATGCCTCCAAAAGAAAACACTTGGATCAAATTGATAAATATGATCATAACCCAATAGGTAACATGGTCACTAAAGTCATACATGTTTAAATATGAGCCTAACCCAATAGGTACATTGTCACTAAAGTCATGCATGTTTAGTTGTTCTTATACATAAAGAGTTTTTTTTTTTATCAACAAAAGAAAAGGGAACTTTATTGATGAGATAGAAGATAATTACATCAATAAAGGGGAAAAAAAAAGGGGGATTAGTGCAACAAGCATCGTAGCGAACTAAATCAATCCCAACTAGGTTGGCACTGATAAGATCACCCAATCATATGCTAGCACAACATCAAAGGTTGGTGAGAAACCAACCACAATACAAAAAAACCAACCACACCCAAATATAATATAGCCACACCTAATATAAAATTACAACCCAATACTAACAACCAGCAACAACCCAAATAGAGCATCACAATAAAGCAACAGCCATAATGCACTACCTACATAAACCAGCAGCAACCCCAGCTCTACATAAACTAGCAGCAGCCCCAGCAGAGCAGCAACACCACTGCAACCAACCTCTACACCACCAGGAGCAGCCTCATAACAACATCCTCATAACACCAGCACATACCAGCAGCACATGTACCATATAAACAATATCTGCCTCTAAATTGGTACAGCTACTGCTCCTGAAAACCCCAAATACCTTCGACCCAAGTCAACTTCTCAACCCAATTGTCATCCAGCCATCCACCTTATAAATATAAAGCATATACTGAAATAAACAATGGCTCTGAAACTCAAGTTTTCACAGAGGATTTATTTGGTGATGCTGCAACCATGAGCACAGGTTTTAGATCAGGATTCAAATTAACAGCACATACAATGACAAACAGAATTGGCCAACTAATACACCCCAGAATTGTGCAAACAACCAACACAGACTTCACAGAATTGAGCAGCCAATACACCAGCAATAGCCACATTACCTTGAGTAGCAAATCTACCGTACATTTAAAACAATATAATGCACAAAATATTGCAAATCCTTCAGACTAGACTTAACCCAGAGTGCCACTCTGATTTTCACCGATTCTTCCAGACTCACAAAATCAGGTTTAGTATTATTAAACAAACAGTCATTACGTAATTTACACACTGACCATAACATTGCCAAAGGAACTATTCTCCAAATCATCCTCACCTTCTTTCTGACCTTAAAACCAGCCCACCAACTCATCAAAGACTGCATTGAACCAAGACTAGCCCAAGACAAACCCCACCAGCCCACAATCCCAAACCATACTTTCCAAATGCAACTACAATGCATCAGAAGGTGATTTTGTGTCTCCACCTCTGACTTACAAAATACACAGAGTATGTTGGCATTAGGCTTTAACACCCCAATCCTTTGCATAAATATAGCAGACTTCATCCTACCTCTCCATGCTAACCATGACATAAACTGAACCTTTGGGGGAGTTTAACGACCTATAAACATCAATTTAAAAATATTTCGGTCACCCTTTAGGCCCTTTTGAAAGTAATTTGAATAAATACGGTTGCAAACAAGCCGAGTCAAGCTGAGTTTTAATATGTTTGGTTTTATTAAGATTTTAATGAGTTCGAACTCAAGTTTGAACTCAATAAAAATTAAACGAATTGAACTCGAGCCAAATTGGCTTAGACTTGATTTGAACTCGAGCATGTTTGTCACACCCCCAAAATAATACAATAAAGATAACTCATATGCGGAATAAATATGAGAAACAACATACTTTCATATATCAAAGTTCACTGTTTAACAACCAGTTAAATGCCATGTAGGCTTACATGTTTCCAAGTCATTGCTTGGTTACACAAATTGAGTCTCGCTCATTACATCTTAAGCCCTTGGCTTTACAAATAACAAACGTGCACACATAAGGCATAATTAAGAAGCTCTTGCTTCCCAAAACTCCATCCACGCTATTGCTTTGGAGGAAGCATCTCACCTGTACCTGAAAATGGTATTCCCATATAGGGTGAGCCAACAGTCCAGTAGAAATAATCTAACATAATTTATGAGGTTTAACAAAGGTATAAATACCACGTACATAAACAATACCGATCCTGAAACATCTACAAGGCCTGCATATCCATATGCCACTAAGACCAACCTTATTCCATTTTCCTTTAATTTCATTTCCAGTTCTTATATGCTACTCAATTCATGAGTTAAATTTGTATCTTTCAACAATCAAAATGAGACTACAACTTAATGATTTTCTAATTATGCAAAACTCACATAAACACTTCAAACCTGCCATTTTACGGATATTTCGTCCGAAGGAATCGGCACCCATTTATATATAAAATTTCGGGTCTTTCACCCAGGACACTCCGGCCTACTTGCTTTAAACGGAGTCCATCCCCTTTCTCCTCCCAAACAAATATACATATGCAATGTATTTATAAACATAATCACATATAGAGTACATCCCATTTCTCCTCCCAATAAACATACATATATAATGTATCTATAACATGGTCATATTCAATGACACCAACAATGGATTAGCATTAAATCGCCTAATCCTCATATAATTTCTACAACAATCATAGCTATCCTCCACCGATAGCCCAATGCAATTATTTCTGAAGAGATGTTCAATATCAAAATAAATAGTTTATTCAAAACTTCCATAGGTGAAATAATACATATCCAATATCACCATTTATAATCACAACCTTCCAATTTCACGTTTTCAATGTTAATCCCAATTATTTATGCAAAATAATAATTTAATCAAAATTAGGGCAAAATTCCCCTTTCACCAAATATCAACCTGTAGACACTCCATTTTTGACTGACCTTAAGACTCAGACGTCGCCGATTGAGCGCTCGGCGATGATGCATATTGTGCTCGTTCTGAGGTCACAGAGTCTCAGCTAAGAGCCTTGCCTCCGGACTTCGGGATTCTTTTGTGCTTTGCCTCGGTTTGCGAACCAGGTCCTGTTTTCTCTGTTTTCTCTTCCTGAAGGGAGGGAGAGGTCTTGTAGACCATCTCTCAGTGGCCGTAGGCTACGTTTCGTGGTCGTAGGTCATTTTTCCCGTTTGGAGACCAGTTTCCGGTTTTCGAAGCCGTCGGCCGTGTACCTTGGTTCGGGAGTGCTTAACTACCTCCGTTTGCTCTGGTTTTTGGCACACACCTTGTTTCCTCTCCTTAGAGGGACACTGTGGCCCGGGAGACCACCTTCGTGGTCGTACGCCACCTCCGGTGCTTAATAGTCAGTTTTCGGGGCCCCCGGCTGCGCGTTTTGGCCCCCGAACCCTCGTTTTGCATCGGTGTGGGTTCATTTTTGGCATGGACCCTAGTTTCATTGTTAGAAAGGTGGTAGTAGGGTGGGAGACCACCTTTTCTTCTTGGAGACCACATTTCCCCGGTCGGCCGATTTTTCTTGACAGGTAGGTGGTCTCCCTTACTTTTGAGCCACAATTTCGGGTCTCCCATACCACCATTGTGTTGCATTCATCTGGGAGGCCACCAATCTGGTATGGCCGACCACCTTTTCTTCTTGAACCTTTTGACCCCTTGGTCTCCCTCACTTTTGGGCCATAATTTCGGGTCTCCCATACCACCATTGTGTTGCATTCACCTGGGAGGCCACCAATCTGGTATGGCCGACCACCTTTTCAACCTGACCCTTTTGACCCCTGGTCGGCCGACCAGGGGGAGTGGCCGGCCGACCACCTTAACTGGTCAGCCTGCTTCTTGCTTTTTGGTCTCACTGAATGTGTTCCAGCTGTGCCAGCTGAGAGCCATTTGATGCATCTTCCATACACGTGTATGGAGGATGTTTATTCTTGGTTTGAAGCTTCCAAGAGAAGCTTTGGCCTCTCTTCTCTATAAAGGGAGGCCTTCTCCTCCATTGCAAGGGTTGCACAATTAGTCTAGAGCATACATACACTTCCCTCCATATCTCTCTCCTTGAAGCTTCAAACTCCATTATTCTTGCACTCATTGCACTACACCTCCAAGCACAACACCTCCACTACCGTCCTAAGTACCTTGGAGCTGTTTTTCAGAGGTTGAGAGCTCACTTTCTTGGTCCAGAAGTTGCTGGAGTTATTGGCTACAAGGGTAAGTCACCATTTCCCTCTTTGTAGCTTTATTTTGCTTCATTCTTTAGCCTTATTTGAAAGCATTTTTGGACTTCATCATAAACTAAAAAAAGTCTTATTTTGAGCTCTTCTTCAAGTTTAATCAAGGTCATTTTTCTGTTGGGGGTCATCTACCCCCTTGCATGCTTCATTTCCTTATGTCTTGGGCTATGCATTAGAGCATTTGTGTTGGCCTTGGTTTGGCCTTTTAGACACTGAAATCCAATGGATTTTCAGTGGCTAACATGTGTTTTTGAGCCTTAAAATCAGAGAGGGGTGACCCTCTCACCCCTTGTTCTCTTTACTAGCTTTGTTGGCCTTACAAAGGAGCCCCTATTTACATGTTTTGAAGCCATGTTTCAGGCCATTATTTGTGAGTTTTATGACCTTCATAAGCTCTGTCCAGAGCCCTTTTGGTCATTTTGAATGTCTATTATGCATGTGTAGAGCAATCCTATTCAAGGCCTTTCAAATGGGCTTTTACTTGCATGCTTCCTAGCTTCATTTCAGGCCATTTTTGATGAGTTTTAGGGCCCTCATAACCTCTGTTCAGAGGTGATTTTGCCATTTTGCATGTCTATCTTGCATATGTAGAACAACCCTCTTATTAGCTTCTCAAAGGAGCACCTCATTCTAACATGTGTTGATTGAGTTTCCATGGGTTTTTGGGTATATTTTAGCATGGCATAGTTCTGTTTTTGGCTGGTTTGGTGAGCTCTCATATGCTTCATATAGTTGTAGTACAACTCATGGTTCATTAGCTTTCTTTGCATGTTTTGTTGACCCTTGATTCTAGCACATTTTGACTATGCCTTAAACTGATTTTGTGCATATTTTGGACTTCCCTAGCTCTGTTTTTGGGTCTCATGGTCGAATGATGCTTGTTTTGCATGCTTGTAGTTCAATACACTTGCCTAGCTTTGAGATTTGAGGTCTATTGCATGCATATACTGAGGTGTTTTCATGCTTTGGGGTCATTTTGCATAATATTTCAGAGCTTATATGAATGCCATATTTCCATGTTTTCTCCTCTTTAAGTGTGCTTGAGAGTTGTGCACGAATGCCTTGTTCACCGACCATTGAATGAGCTCCATTTCTTTGCATTCCGAGCCATCATTTTAGGCCATTTCCTCACTGTTTCAGACCTGCCTAGGGTCTGTTTGGGGTTAGTTTTACCACTAGTGCATTGCTTTGTGTACCTCTAGTGTGACGCACTTCACTAGTTTTGGTATTCGGGCCATCTAGCTTGCATTGTGTGACATACTTGCATGTTTCGGGACCATCTTTTATGCCATTTCAGAGCTGTATCATGTGCCATCCTATGCCATATTTCATTCCTTTGCCACGCTTAGTTAGAGTTGCATGTTGTGCCTTAGGATCGGTCCATTACATTCATACATGTTTGCATGTATTTCGGTTGTCTCATTTTCATCACATGGCCATTGATGTGACTGTGGCTGAGGTCCACTCATATTAGTGTAAGTCCATCTTGCATTGTGTATGCCATTTTAGTCCATAGCATTGTGTATACTAGGTTGCATATTAGTGCATTGTGCATGCCATGTTGTGTCTCTTGCATTGTGTATGCCATTTTAGTCCATAGCATTGCGTATGCTAGGTTGCATGTTAGTGCATTGTGCATGCCATCTCATTGCATTGTGTTTGGGATAGGAGTTAGCCCAAACACGGGAAACGAGGGACGTTTCGTACCCGAAGTGACGGAACGTGCCTCAATTCCCGGTCGCCGACACTCCGAATTACCCATGATGGAGTCTAGGCCTTGTTGTGTTTTCATGTGCATTCATTTCACATCGAGTCATGCAATTCGACTCCTCGGCCATCATGCATCGAGATGTGTGATTGGTGGCACGAGGATCGAGGTGTGCATACATATGTGAAAATACTTTGCTATGCTCCTTTCTTGCTCTCTGTTGCAGCAAACAGAAATCAGCAGCCTTCTAGAGCTTTGCACAGCATTCCGGGATTAATTGCAAACAGAGACAAATCGGGGCATCGCGAGGAATTTCCCGACGAGGCAGCTCGAGCATGTATGCATCTTTCATCATTCGGAACAGAGCTGAGGCGGTCCATTTAGCTTGCATGCTAATTTACTTGCTTTCCTAGTTAATTTGTTGATTAATTAGGGTTTTGTAATATTTAATTATTTATTCGGACTGTAATTATTTATTCGGACTGTATTATTTATTCGGACCCTCCGAGTGAGAGCACAATTGTAATAAGTGTGCGTGTGTGTGATGTATGTGTTCCAACCCCACGTCTTTCTCCATTTTATTTACCGGCTTATGATGGTTAGTTTAGGGCACGTTTCAATTAGCGTCCTTATGCTCACATGTTTGCATCCATTCATCTGTCTTGCATGCACCGGGCTCGGCGCATCATACTAACTGCATTGTATTTCAATTCCGAGTTGAATACTTGTTAGTTGTAGCATTTCACATGCCATCTTTAGAATAGCCAAGCCTATTGTAGTTGCATTCCTGCCTGTGTTGCATTAGGCATTTCAACATAGTTAGGATCATGCATGGATTTCTAACATAGCTTCTGTTTTGGCTTGGAGTACTCGGTAAGTGCTTTTGCTTTAGCATCCTTGCATGTATGTGAGTGACTGCCATGATAGCATGCTTACCATGAGGCTATGTGCTTATGTGATATACCTGCCTGAATGCCTGTGGGTGAAGGTTGGATTATCTGAATTAGAACAATTCATCGATTGCAAGTTTTAAGCCCACTTGAGAGTGGCAACACCATGTTTTCTAAGCCCACCTGAGGGTGGCAAATCCGCATTTTAGCCTACTTGCGAGTAGCAAACCGCTTTCAAAAACAAACATGAGATGTTTTGTTCCAACTCAGGCGATCCAGTCTATACTTGTATGCTGTGCGCATCACGTAGTAATTCTAGCCTAATAACCGGAATAAGAGCTCATATTGTTTTCAAAACTCGATATCATGGTTAGTAGAGGCCGATCTTTGATCGGGCGAGCGGGGGTGCTCACGAAGTGACCTTCCCCAATCATACCCAAGTTCCCGAGCCGGGGCAACTTTGGTGATGACGGACACGTGGCCTTAGGCAACGAGTCAGGGTTTCCTAAATTCCTCCAAAATAAATATTTAGGTGGCGACTCTGTATCTGGCAAAGCAGTCCATGTTTGGCACTTCTTTCAAAAAAAATTGTTTTTTCAAAAATGATTTGCCGGATTTGGACTCTTTGATGATTCATCGGTCTTGCATTGCACTCTGCGAGATTAGATACAGGACCGTGGCATTGAGTCCTAAACTGTAGTGAGCCCAATGAACAAAACGAGATTTCCCTCCCGGGACATTTGGGGACGTCTACACAACCCAAACACCAAAATTAACTATTTTGGCACAACATGATCTTATATTCAAGCCTCATACTCGTGTACCTCATATTCATCAAAACCCCTCTTTTCATTTCACACCCAAATCCTAGATTTGTCCAAACCACAACCAAATCTCATCATCTATACACAATAGCAAATAACTAAGTTAAAAACCATATTAGAGTGTAGAAAATCCCTACCTCAAGTTTGAAGAAGAAACGAGTTGAAACCCCAAAATCAACGATGCCTAAACTCGATCTCCACCGCATACAACGTAGCCCTCGCCTAGATAACCAATTTTGATGAAGGACTTGGATCTAAATCCCAATGGATTTGGAGAAATCAAAGATCTTGTGAGGTTTTTGGTAGGAAATGTAGAGAGAAGAAAGAGGAAATGTTTTTAGAGAGAGAGAGAGAGAGAGAGAGAGAGAGATACAAAAAGTGAGATTCAATCAGCCCAAAGAGAGAAGAAAAGGAAAAATTCCGGATCTACCTAAGTTCCTGCACCTCCAGCTGCACCTGCCTTTTTAGTAGTGTGCTTCAGCCCCCTGCCCTGTTTTCCGCACGTTCGGCCCTCTCCCACACTCTAGATCGACCGAACGGGCAAGCAACTTCTAGCTCGACCCCTGCCAAGGCGCTGCCCTTGGACCCGTCAAGGGGCCCCAATCGAAATGGCAAAACATGAAAGAATGATTGAAACTGGGATCGCTACAATGTTCACGAACCTTAATAGGCTAAAAATATTATAAATTTGTGTATGAAACTAAAGTGACAATTGAAACATTCATTATATAATTATATATACAATATATATAAACATACTAAAAAAAAATATTTTACCAAAATAATAATATCTACTACCACTGTTATATAAATATATTATCTATACGTAGCTATTATTTACATTTACATTTTTTAAATATATAAATAACATATTTATCTTATTTTTTATACATACTTTTATATTATTTAATATATAAATAATAAATATTAAACGAGTCAGCTAACGAGTCGAACTTCCGAGTCGAGTTTTAGTATGTTTGAGCTTGTTTATTAAAATGAGCTCGAACTCGAACACAAAAAAAAAAAAAAAATTAACGAACCGAATTCGAACGAGCTCTTATTGAGCCGTGCTCAAGATCTTTCACGAATGGCTCTATTTATTTGCAGCCCTACGAATAAAGCATGCAATGACCTGTATTTTTTTTATTTTTTATTTTACAACTTTGTGTCCAAGTCATTTTGTACATATCTCGGCAAAGTTTGGCACCTTGAGAATATCTTGGTTGTCAAAACTATCATTGTTAAATTTTAGCAATAAAATTAAACATTTAATAACAAATTATTTTCTCATTTTGGGATCAAAATTTTCATCTAAAAAAATTAAACCTTCTAGAACAAAATTAATTATTGTCTTAGAATATATTCACTAGCGACATTTTAAAATTTTTGTTGGTAAGGTCATTTGTTGACATTTTCAATTTTTCTTAATGACTCAAATGACGATTCAAATTAATCTCTTAATATTTTTTGTTACAAAAATTTTACTTTTGACATAAAAAGAAATTGGTTTCTAATTTTTTTTATATATTATAGTGTTTTAGTGGAAATCGAAATGGAGGGTGTTGTCTACATGTGGTTGTGATGGTAGGGACAGAGGCACGTTGGGACCAAACGGGTCAGGTGACCCCTTCAATTTTGTAAAATTACATTTCTATCTCTATTTGAAAAATATTTTCAATTATTTTCAAAAATACCTTTTTTTATTTTTATTTTCCCAACAAAATCTTTGCAAAACTAATGAGATTAATCTATTAGTCAAAATCTTGATCAAAAAATAAAAAATAAAAAAATAATCTATTGGGCTTTTTTGCTCAATGAGCCACAAAAGACAAAATAACAATTTTGAGCCACAAAAGACAAAAAATCATATCCAACCCATAATCATTACACTCTTCTCTCACAAAAAAAGTCAAAAAAGCCAAAAAATCATAAAGCCCTTCCCAAACCAAGCTTTTGAGCCCAGGCTCATATAGCCAAAAGAACCAAAAAGTCAAAGAGCCAACCCACTTCCCAAACGGAGGCTTAGTCAAAATCTTTACATTTTACTATGAGATCAAAGATTCAAATATCTTAATACAATATATTTATTGATTGTATTCTATATGTATTTATTTACGTTCTTATTTCTTACTTTAAGTATTTCTTTATATTCGTTACATGTTGCATTGATTTTCATTATAGTTATAATTCATTAGTTTCAGTGTAACGCGATTCATTAATTAAAAAAAAATTACAAATCCCTTTAATTTGTCACTTTAAATGTTTAATTTTGTATAATATGTTTTTTATAATTTTATATATTTTTTTTCTTTTCTTTCATTTCTTTGTTTTGCACTCTCTATTTCTATTCTTTTTCTTTTTTTGTGTATCTTGATGTTATTTTGTGGTTTTCATTTTTAATAGTTTTGATTGCATTTTAAATTATGATGATTATTATGTTCACAAAATTAAAATAGAAAATCAAATTAATAATAAATAAATAATTAAAAAAATAACAAAACAAATAAAAAAATTAGTTAAGTTGAGCATAACTTTAAACATATAACTTTGACATCGGATTCAATTGAAAATTGAAATCTATTACAATGTAATAAAACTTGTCAGGATTTTAATTCAACGGTGCCCCCTAAAGCAAAATTCTAACTCTGTCACTGTTGTGGGCCCTACTCCAAGTCTCTTATGATGATCCAAATCGTTCAATGTGTAAGATTCATAGAGTACATTATTCTCGCAAAAAAATTATGTTGATCTGATCTTGATAACCATTTAATTAGTTTACATTTGTGTCAATATCAAATATGATTTTAGAAAAAGTAGCACAATTCAAATATAATTCGTATAAAAAAAATTATACAGAATAATGTGTCTTATTTATAACCATTTATTAAGAAACAAAATATTTATCACTTTAATTCATAATTATAAAAATAATATTATCACATCATTTTATCTTAAATTTTGTATAAAATTATATTTAAATATAATTTTACTTAAAATAATAAACATCTCTGGCTTTGAGTTTTTCATGAGAAGCTACGGACAGACGATGCAACTCTGATAGTTCTGTTGTCGGCATTTTTCTTCCATCCATGTGCTTTAAATTTATGACACGTAACTTCAATTACTTTGACCATTCAAAAGCCTTCTCTGATATTCTATTATCCCACACACTTGACGGTCCTGATTGATTCATGTAAGTCTTGTTTTAGGACTTGTTTGAGTCTATCTCCTAACTACTTTCCAATCTACCAAAAAATCAAAACTAAAAACAGAAAGTTTGGCCTTGTTTGATTTAGTTTTAAAAACAATTTTTTTGACTTCGACCTCTTTAAAATTTTAATAAATAAATTTAAATATGGTCGTTTAATAGTTATTTAAATAATAATATAAATATATTATTTATGTATTAAATAATGTAAAATATGTATAAAAAATAAAATAAATATGTTATTTATATATTTAAATAATGTAAATAATAGCTAAATTTATTTATATGTTAATAAAAACTAACTATAGACAATATATTTATATAAAGTGGTGGTAGATATTATTATTTTAATAAAATATTAACCTTTCGTTTGATATATGTGTTTATATATAATTGTTTAACTTTAGTTTCATATCTAAGTATGAATTTATAATTTTTTTAATTCGTTAAAACTCATGAACAGGCTTGAACTCTAATCAAGTCTAAACCAATTCAACTCGAACTTGATTCGTTAAATTTTTATTGAGCTTAAGCTTGAACTTGCTAAAATCTTAACAAACTAGTCAAAACATACTAAAGTTCAGCTTAATTCATTTGCAGTCCTAGTATAACTAAAGACCTTTTCTATTATAATTAAAATAATAATTACAATAAATCATAATTAATATTACAATGATTCATAATCAAATCATAACTAATACTACAAAAATTTATAACTAAAGATCACAAATGTTATAACTAAAGCATGTAATACACACCTCAAAATAAAGTGTAAATTGTAGAATTTTCCAAAACTTAAACCTCCATTTCCTCTTTGGAGCACATTGGGCTTGTAATTCACAGGTTGGTTTTGGTTTTGGTTTACTACCAATACCAAAGAACTTTTTTTGAAAAATAAATTTATAAATATTTTTCATCCAAATAAATTTTTTATCCAACCAAATTTTCTATGTACACACAGCTAAATGTCAAAAATATATATATATATATATATATATGAATGTAGTCGGCCCGATCTTAAAAAATGATAATTAAAAAAAAAGAGTCATGAGACTCAATAATATTATGCTTGGTCGTTATATTGACCACTATGGTGGCATGTATATTTTTAATATATATATTTTTTCTTTTGCATATCCCTAGGATGCTAGAAAAGAACTAGACTTGTAAGGTAAGGGAAGATGGTGCAGGAAAGAAAAAATCATTATTCAGAAGTATAAGAATATCGTATTGGTATTGTCCATATGATATTTTCATGCCAAATGAAAAGTAATAAAACACTTTTTAATTATTTAATAAAATTGAGACAGTATTATTTTAGAATAATTCTATACAAACTAAAAATCTTATTAAAAATATAAGAAATGCTATTGGTTGTAAAAAAAAAAAAACCATATTTAAGCATCCAATAATATTTGGACATAATTGTTAGTAAGAATTTAAATATATGTAGTATTTTTCAAAAAAAATTTGTTACATCATCGATTGAGATTATCACGTAAATAATATCACATAATATTCCAAAACTACTGAATAAATATCCAATTAGAATAAACTAGAGACTTAAAAGCTATCATTGAATTATAGTAAATCTATTCAAAGTGAGTTCGTGACCTTGTGGTTTAGTAGCATAGAAACAACGTTTTTGCAAGGTAGAAGTCGAAGGTTTAACTCCTCAAAATCTAATCTAACAATTAATACTTAACGTTTTTTGATTAAAAAAATAAAATAAAAATTAGTGTAGCCACCACCCCTTAGTCTATAGACAATCATGGGTTCGCCACTATTTAGGTAGAAGTGTCAACAGATTGGCATTTTATTATGTAATGGTGACTTGATGTCCATGGAAATTTAGTGAGATAGGATAGCAAATTCAAGTCTACCAACATCTCTAAATTTTCTTAGCACAACTCATGGAGGTGATCACGCATAAACCAAGAACTATATAGCCGCCTTGAAACAATATATAAACCCCTCAAATGTATGTTCACAATACCACATCAATACAATCCCATAAAAACTCCTAATACTTGCTTAAGCATATAACTCTGAGTCAGCAACATGAGCTTCCCCAAAAGCCTTACCATTTTATTCCCTCTCCTCTTCACCCTATTGATCCCCTTCACCAATGCAGCTACCTTTGCTGTCCTAAACAAATGTACCTACACGGTTTGGGCGGCTGCCTCACCCGGTGGGGGTATGCGTCTTGACCCGGGCCAGTCTTGGACCGTCAATGTGAACCCGGGTACAACCCAAGCTCGCATTTGGGGCCGGACCAACTGCAACTTCGATGCCAATGGCAATGGCCATATTGAGAATCTTGAAAACTGATTTTCTGTATTGATGATGAGAACTGTGGATTACATCTTGTTATATACTAAGAGCCTGAAACTAACTATTGAAACTAACTCTCAAAATATCTAAACTAACTCTGTAACAAACTTAACAAACTAACAAACTAATATCTAACCACCACAACCAATGCCCTGATAATATGGCAGTGGAACACTAGCTTTACAGAGCTGTGATGAGAGCTGTGATGAAGGCTGTGATGTAGTTGAAGTAGATGAACTGGATGCTGATGCTGTAAGAACTTCTTCAGCCCCCCTCAAGCTGATAGGGCAAGTAGACACTAACAGCTTGTCTCGTAGATAATGAAACCGAGAAGGAGACAGGGGCTTAGTAAAAATATCAGCTACTTGATCCATGGTAGGAATATACTTAAGGTCAATTTGCTTGGCAACCACTTTCTCCCGAATAAAATGGCAATCGATATCTATATGTTGGATCGAGCATGGAAAACAGGATTTGAGGCTAATGCCATGGCAGATAAACTGTCACACCAGATGACAGGAATATGAGATGGGAAAACACAGAAATCCTTAAGTACTTGCTGAATCCAAGTGAGCTCAGCTGTGGTATGAGCTAAGGCTCGATACTCAGCTTCAGTGGATGAGCGAGCAACAGTTGGTTGCTTTTTAGCTGACCATGAAATCAGGTTTGAACCAAGAAAGACGCAATAACCAGAGGTGGATTTGCGATCAAGAGGATCACTAGCCCAGTTAGAGTCTGAGAAGGCAGAAAGCTCACATGGACCAGGTGTGAAAGAAAGGCCATGATGCAGAGTTCCTTTGACATAGCGAAGGAGCCGTTTAACAGCCTGAAAGTGGGCATTGGTGGGACAATGCATAAATTGACAAGCTTGATTAACAGCATATGAGATATCTGGTCTAGTGATAGTCAAGTATTGCAGGCCACCAACTAAACTGCGATAGAGTGAGGGCTGAGCAAAGGGTAGTGAATCAGTGGCAGAACACAGAGGTTTAATGACCATAGGAGATGAACATGGCTTGCAATCTGCCAAGCCAGCTTTATGTAATAAGGCAGCAGCATATTTTGCTTGGGATAAAAAATAACCATGCTGATCAGACTGTACTGAGATGCCCAGAAAATAAGATAAAGAACCGAGTTCTTTCATGGAGAATGCCTTGTGCATGTGCTGCAGTAGCAGGGTAATAAAAGCAGCATCATTTCCTGTTAGTAAGATGTCATCAACATACACCAATAACAAAGTAATGCTAGTAGCAGTTTTTCTGATAAAAAGAGAGGCATCAGACAGGCTGTTGATGAATCCTTGAGAAATCAAGAAAGCAGAGAAGGTGGAGTACCAAGCCCTAGGGGCTTGTTTAAGACCATACAAGGCCTTCTTGAGTTTGCAAACATGAGAAGAAGACTGTTCAAATCCTGGAGGCTGTAACATATACACTTCTTCTTGAAGAGTCCCATGAAGGAAGGCATTGGAAATATCAAGTTGTTTTATAGCCCATTGAGATTGAAGAGCAACACTTAAGAAAATTCGAATGGTAGTTGTTTGGCCACTGGACTAAAGGTCTCATGGAAATCAATGCCTTCTTTTTGCAAGAACCCCTTGGCCACCAATCTAGCTTTATAACGGGCAATGGTACCATTTGAATCCCTTTTTATGCGAAAAACCCATTTGCACCCAATGGCAAGCTTATGAGGAGGAAGGATAACAAGATCCCAAGTGCCCTGTTGTTGAAGAGCTTGATATTCCTCCTTCATAGCCTGAAGCCATACTGGAGATTGAAGAGCAGCTTGAACAGTGGTAGGCTCAGTTTCAAGAAGAGAAACAGGATGAAACAGATAGAGAAGATGCTGAAGGTACAGATGTGGGAGGAGAGGCAGTGCTAAAAGAAGAAGGCCAGAAAAATGAAGTAAGTGTAATCAAATCTGAAGATGAAGGAGCAGACATAGAGGCTTGCTGTTGAGAAAAAGGGAAACATGTTTCATAAAAATAACATGTCTAGAAATGTAGATTTTTCCAGAAATAGGTTCAAGACATCTATAACCTTTAATGGTAGGATGATAGCCTAGAAAAACACAAGAGATAGATTTTGGTGCTAACTTGTGAGAAGCATAAGGCTGCAACCAAGGGAAGCATTGGCAACCAAACACTTTAAAAAGGGAATAATCAGGTATGAGATGAAACAATTTTTCAAAAGGAGTCTTATTATGTAAAATGCTAGAAGACATTCTATTAATGAGAAATGTAGCTGTAGCAATGGCATCAAACCAAAACATGATTGGAACAGAGGAGTGATGAAGCAAGGTGATGGCAGTTTCAATAATATGTCTGTGTTTGCGTTCAGCGATGCCATTTTGAGCTTGAGTATATGGACAACTACTTTGATGAACAATACCATGAGAAGACAACAAAGTATCAACTCTTTTATTTACAAATTCAGTTCCACAATCAGTCCTAAGAATTTTAAGAGAAGTCTGAAATTGAGTGTCAATATAGGCTTTGAACATAAGCAATTTATCATACACCTCACTCTTGTAAGCCAAAGGATACACCCAAGTAAATCTACTGTAATCATCTACAAACAAAACATAGAATCGAAAAGGGGCATTATCCACTGTAAAGGGCCCCCAAACATCACTATGAACTAAGGCAAAAGGACAATTGACAGAAGCATTAGACAAAGAAAAAGGAAGTCTGTGAGATTTAGACACATTACAATCCAAGCAAGACAAAGCTTTATTCAAAAACATTTTATTTTGATCTGGTAAGAAGCCAGCCATATGTTGAAGCTTTAAAGAAGATGGATGACCTAGTCTTTGATGCCAAAGCATGTCAGACACAGGAGCTGGACTGCTAGCAGACACAGGAGCAGTAGTTTTGGACTGAAAAACTTGAGGAGGAGAAGAGAATGGCTGAGATGATGGAATGAATTGGTAGAGACCATTGATATTAACACCTTTATGCAGAATCTTGTTCGTGCATTTGTCCTGAATGACAAAAGTATTAGCATCAAAAATAACCAAACAATTGTGATCTTTGGTTAGTTGATGGACAGATAAAAGATTTGAAGAAATGGCAGGAACATGGAGTAGATTTGAGAGCTGAAAAACATGATGTGGTGTAGGCAAGATACCTTTACCAGTATGACTAATTTGCAAAGCAGAACCATTACCAATTTGAACCTGCTCCTGTCCTTGATAAGGCTGAAATTGTTGAAAATGAGCCAAGTCATTTGTCAGATGATTGGTAGCAGCGGAGTCAACATACCAAGGAGGTATAGTAGGATCAGCAGAAGGCTGGGTACCATTGGTTGTGGTACTGCAGCAGTATAAGCTTTTGGCAGAGAAGACTGAGAAGAGGTGTTAGGAGTGAATTGTTGAAAAGTTGGATCAAGTCTATGCCAACAGTCAAAGGCATTATGACTTAGACCACCACAAATCTGACAGCCAGAGGAAAAAGTGCCTCTGGATCTATTATTATACCGAGTATTGAATCTGCCTCCTCTAAAGTTATTATATCTACCTCCTCTAGAACCACGATATGAAGATCTGCCTCTTGGAGAATGAAAACCTCGATTTGAAGCATGTGAAGAATCATAGCCTGTCTGAGAGAAAGAGGAAGATCCTCGTGAGGCAGAGTAAGCAACATGAAGCTCTGTACTAGTAGACTGTTTAAGTTTTTGTTCCATGTGAATGGACTCAGAACATAAGAATGAACACAACTGGTCCATTTTGACAGGTTCAGATCTAGTGCGAATAGAGGTTTTGAAGGCTTCATATTCCTCTGGTAAACCATTCAAGGTTAGAAATACCAGATCTTCATCATCAACCTTTGCAGATGCCAAAGCTAGCTGAGCAGCTATATCTTTAATTTGAGACAGGTATGCCTCCATTGAAGATGACTTCTTACAGATTGTGTGAAGTTTGGTTTTGAGCTGATGAACATGAGAACGTGAGACTGAAGTAAATTGCTTCTCTAAAAACTGCCATACCTGATCACTCTGAGTCAGATGAAGAACTGAGGAATAAACGGATGAAGATAAAGTTGCAGTCAGAAAAGTGAGCAGATGTGCATCAATCAATTGCCATTTTTCATAACTCGGATTTGGAGTAGTTTTTCCAGAAGCATCAATGATTTCTGAAGATGGACATGGATGAGATCCATTGACATGATCAAGAAATCCAGATGCTCGAAGTACATTTGTCATCTGTGATTTCCATATGATGAAATTGTTTGACTCAAGCTTTACTGTGATAAGAGAATGGAAATTTGAAATTAGTGAACTGAGATTTGGAGGTAACGAAGTATCTGCCATTGAAGACTAAGGATCTTGCTCACGAGAGCTCAATGCTCTGATACCATATTGAGAATCTTGAAAACTGATTTTCTGTATTGATGATGAGAACTGTGGATTACATCTTGTTATATACTAAGAGCCTGAAACTAACTATTGAAACTAACTCTCAAAATATCTAAACTAACTCTGTAACAAACTTAACAAACTAACAAACTAATATCTAACCACCACAACCAATGCCCTGATAATATGGCAGTGGAACACTAGCTTTACAGAGCTGTGATGAGAGCTGTGATGAAGGCTGTGATGTAGTTGAAGTAGATGAACTGGATGCTGATGCTGTAAGAACTTCTTCAGGCCAATGTCAGACCGGTGACTGCAATGGGCTCCTCCAGTGCCAAGGCTACGGTAAGGCCCCAAATACCCTAGCTGAATTCGCGTTGAACCAGCCCAATAACTTGGACTTTGTCGACATATCCAACGTTGATGGATTCAATATTCCGATGGACTTTAGCCCCACCACTGCCGTCTGCAAGTCACTCCGGTGCGCTGCTAACATAGTTGGCGAGTGCCCAGCCGAGTTGCAGACCCCGGGTGGGTGCAACAACCCATGTACCGTTTACAAGACCAACGAATATTGTTGCACTGATGGGCCTGGGACCTGTGGGCCTACACCTTTGTCCAAGTTCTTCAAGGATAGGTGCCCAGATGCTTATAGCTATCCTCAGGATGATCCAACCAGTTTGTTCACTTGCCCTGCTGGTACCAATTATGCTATTACCTTCTGCCCTTGAGGCCTCTTTTTCACTCCCTTCTATCTCTTTATGATTATAGGACAGTGTTATAAGTACAATAAGACCTCACTAGTTTCAATCTTTTGTGAGATTCAGACACTGTTGTTTAATAAATTTGTGCACATTTAGTGTTGTCCACAAAGTCTGTTTTGTCATATGCCATTGTTTTTAGTCTCTTGTAATTCGATATCTAGGCTAAGAAAGAATGAATATACATACGAAAATTATGATTACAACTTCTTGTTTGCACTTGAGGTGTTGATTATGTTTAGATAGCTTTGTGATGCATATATATGGAAGTTCTGATGGAAATATTTTAGCTAGAGCATGATTAATGCCTAATGGGTTGATCAATGGCAAAAAAGGAAAATATTTTAGACTCCTAAACTTTTTTCATAATTGAACCACAATTATGTGCTATGATAGATGTCAATTTTGATTTGTCACAGATTTAATATAAATCCAACTCCCTTGTTATGTAATTGTAGTGAATTTGAAGGTATAAATAAATTGTGGATCCCTAACATTTTTTGGCAAAAAAAAAAAAAAAAAAGCAAGATCACTGAGGCCATGAATTAGACCGGAAAAACTGAAAAGCAAAGCAAATCTGAAACTGCATCTAATTTGGATGATTTCCTAAAAGACGGTCATGTTTGCTTGGGCAGACATGGTTTTGGAAATGAATTAATAATTTAACAAAATATATAATCTAATGTTTGATTAAAAAAATCAAGATTCGATCTAATAGTTCATTCAGACACGGTATCCCCTAGCACAAGGATCCCCTATCCCCCATGTAGGAGACTATTGAATCCCAATAAGAAGGTGAAATACAAAATAGATGACTAGACTTATTAGTTAAATTATAAAATTAATAAAATTTTATTAGTTTCTCATAATCTTAAGACAATCCCAACATGAGATTAGTTACACAATCTAGAGGAATTGATGATCCCCAAAACTGACAATAGTTAAATATGTTGTTATAGTTATAAGAGCAATCTCACAAACTACTAGGACACAAATTGTACGTGTCTACTTTAATTGAAAATTTGAAACGCAAATTTATTAATTTTATCAAATTTACTTTCTCCGTCTTGCATCCTGTCCAAATCCCCTCTTAAACAGAAAAAATAGACAATGAAAAAGGTATCCCCATCATTGACAAAATTGATAATCTCATATTTTTTCACAGGAAAAAGTTAGGGATCATGAAAATTTTGTCATGAAAATGATCATAAAAAATTTATGATCCTTGAATTACCTTGATTAGTGTGTGATGCTTTATTCTAAGTGTAATCCAAGGGTCACAAAACTTTCATGATTATTTTTATGAAAAAATTTTCATGATACCTAGCATTGCTGTTTTTCACAAGACATTGAACACAATTTTCAACATTAGAAACCGACATTCTATTGTGATGGAAATGTCTTTGTGGACCTGCTCCATATGCTTAAAGAATAAATAATTGGAGTACCAATATTTCTTCTTCTGTTTAGGAGTTCTATAAAATCAAGAGAAGCATAAATTCATTACAATTCATTGAAAAAAAACCCTTCAGGTGGAAGACGCAACAAAATAGCTTACATGATAATAAAGTTAATGGTGGGGAGACCCCATACCTACTAATAATAGATAAGACATATATAGTGGCGATACTACTATATATATTTGTTTTTTGTTTTTTTGTTTTTTAAATTTTTTAAATTTAACATTTTAAATTTATAAAAAAATTCTTTGTCTTGTTAGAAGAACTTTATTTTATTTTTATTTGTATATATTTGAATTCTGAATTAGAAGTTCACTTTTTACCTATAAAAATGTATGAATTTCATCTTGTAAAATTATAGTCAATAGGCGAGATTTGTAAGTAAAAATACTTCTGTTGGCTTTTTGGCTTTCGAAGGTTAGTATTGTAATTTTAAGTGTGCCAGCAAGAATCAATTAGTCCTTACAGAAAATTAATTGCCAACCATTATCAGACGATTGTGTTTCAATTCTTTCAGCCTCAATGAAGAAGACTATTTGAAACTACTCCTACGAATAATATGCAATACAAGAATTTGAAGTGCAGAAATGTAAATAACAAGAAATGTAAAAACTGAAAGGAAAATAAAGTAGATAAAAACTAGTTTCTGGATCTGAGTCTAGATCTTCTTTCTGGGACCTTCTCTGCTATTTATACTTCTCAATGATAATCGTCGAAATGGGCTTCTAACCGTCGAAACAGGCTTCTAACCGTCGAAACATCCCTTCATGATCGCTAATCATGCTCTCTCACAGTTAGCTCCACTATGCCATGTCTGCAGTTAGGCTTCCCTCTTGATTTTGAATTTGAACCTTATGAGTAACCGTTAGGCCACATCACCTTATATCCCTCGATCATTCTAGTGCTACGCAGACCCATTATTACCAGTATGGGTTGACACGTGTCTAACTATGGTTGGCGATTTATATTACCTTTCCAAATTGCCCTTCTCATAACACATGTTGAATCGTGATTGGCTTATACAATTTATATAGCCAACATTACCCCCAGCACTAATATACCCAATACTTGGTGATATTAGTAGATCAAAACACTTCACCCACGTCCTAAGACATGCATGGGTTTCATATATTCTTAGAACTACAACCGCCTGCATTAAATTCTTTTCTACACCTTGAACATTTCCCATTATCTGAGCATTCGAAAGGACTGATACAGCTGGCATGGCCAAACAAACTTTCTTTGACATAGATCGAGAATACGAAGAGTTGTTAGATAATAATGTTGGCCCTCGAAAGAATTTTCATGCATTTATTAGCCACTCCTATCCATCTCCCTATATTCAAGTCATGGAAGCTTTTGCAAACTATCGACCTTTGGATTACGAACCTATTGTTCATAATTCTCTAACCCAAAATTTTGCAAACATGGATATTGGAAGCTCTTCTTCTAACCAAAAACCTTCTGCGTGGGATAAGGCTACAGCTTCTTCTTCTTCTTCTTCTTCTTCTAAAACTTCTGGCTAGGGAGGCTGGCCAAAACTTGAGGAATCCAAGCTGAGAGAGCGCATTAATCATCACTTCGTCGAATTCGCTGATCTTCCATCTTTCCCTCCTTTCGTTCGAAGCTCGGTGGTTTACCCATATGTATCCATCAATCGCTGACGCGGCAAAAAAGACAACTTACTCATAGCATGGTATACATCCTCCATGCCTACGAAGATTGTGCAAGCCACTCGTCGTCTAGAGGAAGCACAAGGGTACAGCCCTTCATTCTTAGCCCACACTACAAAATTTTGCTCTTCTGACTGGCTTGAATGCGTAAACAACCCCCAGTTCCCTTCTTCTTTCAAGATGGATCCTCCTGCACCTCCTCTTCCGTAAAACCCTCGTTGGGTGGAAGAACTGAGACTTACTCTATTTGATAATCAGTTTCTTCCTTCCTATGAACCTCCAACTCCCCCCACTATATTTGAGCGATATCAAGCCCAGCTTTTGCTTGCGGCCTTTTCTCACTTGCCCTTCAATGTTCTTAAGGGTGATGTTCCTCTTAAGAACTTTCGATAGGCTTGTGACGTTATGACTCGAAGTCATGTCCTCAATCCTATTGCCTAAGCAGAGCTTCAGATGTTTTTGGATCAACTCCCATTACTTCTTCATTGGCACCAAACTTCTGTGGCCACCACTTAATCTTTGGACCAAATCTCAGCCTGTCGAATTCATACCCAGTATGAAGCAGAGAACCTTATCGATGAATATAATGACTTAAAGAATAAAGACTCTGCATACTGGGATGACTTGGATATGGATGAGATAGAACAAGGATTGAAGGAAACAGAGTTCGAAATAAAAGCCGAACAACTTTTTCATCAAATAAGAGCATATCAGCTTCAGCAACCTAGCTTGGAGAAGATAGAAGACAGAATAAAAAAGGAACATAAATTCATTAACCACTATTGGAACAAGTTCCATGACCTTGTCATTTTCTCTATTCCTTATTTTTATGAAATTGAATATGTAGCCAAAAAGGCTTTCTGATATAATTACTTTCATCTTAATAAAGCTAGGCTTTCCTTTCTTTATTTGGCATGGTCTAATTTCATTTTATTTATCCCAAAATAAACAAAATCAGAGCTTTGAATTCACCAATGTTGTCCTTTAAAACCAGATTTAAACATATCCAATGGATACTGGAGACCTAATTTGAACTTCATCAACATATGGAGTGTAATTGACAACATTTGCCTTAGGTCTTCTTTTCCCAATCATATGGTTAACACAATCAATCAGTTTCGAATCAACTATTTTTGCTTTGAACAAACAGTCTACATTTTCTGAAGTATGGAAACTTCCTTTAAGGATTGCACTGTTTTATTCTAAAAAAGTGATTCCCTTTGTATTCTTCACTTCTCAACCAAATATTGGTTTTATGTCACTTCGAAGTCTAGAACAAACAAATTCTAACCGTA
Organism: Camellia japonica; assembly: GCA_030407325.1. Classification (NCBI taxonomy): domain Eukaryota; kingdom Viridiplantae; phylum Streptophyta; class Magnoliopsida; order Ericales; family Theaceae; genus Camellia; species Camellia japonica. Next base: position 78,500,947 of record JAPPVO010000013.1, on the reverse strand, counting down.
GAGTATTTCAAACTTTACTTTGAAGGATTTTACTTTCAATAAGAAACCTAAAAGCAGGTCTTTAATCCTCTTGAAGTAAACAAATACTTGGGCACTCCTGTACTCTTAGGTGTGAAATGTGCTTCGAAGTCAACTTCCTGCTTTCAAAGCTCTAGCTGAATGTTTGTCACCTGATTTTGGCTCCAAAACTTGGCTTCGAAGCCAAACATTTGATTTCGAAGCCAATATTAGTATTTGAGATACGTTTCCCTCCCAAATTATCAATATTGAGAGAAACTTCTCACATCCATACCTTTAGTACTTCTTTATGAATTCTATCCACTTAAAATGATTGGGTATTTTTCGGACAAAAAGGTTTAAAAACCCTTTTATTTCGTGTTTCTAATTCACTTGTTTGCCCAACGCACAAAACCTTAATCTCTATTGACTTCTCATTTCCCTTACCCTCTTTCTTAACTTCGTCTTCTGAAAAAACTTGTAGACACCCCATTTTTGACCGTCTTTAAGACTTGGACGTCACCGTTTGAACACCCGGTGATCATCCATGTTTGTGTTCGTTTGGAGTTCCCGGAGGTCTCGGCTACGCGCCTTGCCTCAGGATCTCCGAACTCGACTGTTTAGTGTCTGGTTTTGCACCAAACACTTGTGTTTTGCCTTGGAGGGGCAGGGAATGCCTTGTGAGGCATCCCCACACATCACCGGCCATGGCTAGAGGCCACCGGCTGGTGTTTTGTTGCCATCGGCAATGTATATTGCCGGTCGGCATTCTTTGTTGCCGGTCGGCAGTCCATTTGTCAAAATGGCAATTTTGAGCAGCCGACTACTGTTCATCTGCTTTTGCAGATATTTTAAGACAGCTGTCTTGCCTTTTGTTCCCCTCCATACACGTGTATGGAGGGATGGCTTCCTTGTTAGCTTCCTTGGTAAGCTTTACAAGATTGGCTCCTCTATAAGAGAAGCCCTTCTCTCTTGGCCTTAGGGTTAGAGATTTTTTGGTGAGAGAGGTTGTGAGAGAAGCTCTGGATTAGGTTTAGGGTTTTATATCTATCCTATATCTATATCTCTCATTTTCTTGTGTTTGTGTGTGTTTAGGCTCACTATTGCACACAAACACATAGTGTTACACCTTCTCTTAGTTTGTGAAGGACCAGAGGTTTGTTCTTGAAGCTTTGGAGCTGTTTTGAGCTCAAGGAAGGGGCTGGTCCACCATTTGTGAAGAGGTTCTTCAAGGGTAACAATCTTACCCCTTTTTACCCCATTCTTGCATTCTATTTTTGCCTATCTTAGAACTGTTTTTGTGCTTAGTGTATAATATAAAAAAGTTCTGTTTTTAGGCCCTCTAAATAGTTTGTTTAGAGTGTTTTGTGGTTTGGAGGTGTTTGACCCCTCTTAAGCCTTGAGGGGCTCCATTTTGTGTTATTTTGAGTGAGCTTCGGGACTTTGGTGTTTGGACCTCCTCACCACTGAAATCTTGAGGGATTTCAGTGGTAAGGATGGTGCCTTGAAGTCCCAAGAAGGAGAGGGCCACTCCCTCTCCTTATTGTCCTTGAAAAGGGCCATTTTTTGCCTCTTGAGGGAGCATCTAGCTTAGGCTCTTGTTGATCATGCCTTGGCTGTTTTCATGCTTATATTGTCATAATATAACATGGTTGTATGTTGGTTTTGGTACACCATGCATGCTTAGCATACCTACCTTGTAATGCCATGTTTAGGCCTTAACATGCCTTAGGTTGTAAGCCCTTGTTTTAGCATGTTTTAGGCTTAGCTTTGTGAAGCTTTAATGCATGTTTTTGTATGCTTTAGCTCTGTTTTAAGTTGCTTTAGTCATACTTGCCATGTATTGCATAGCCTCTTTGCATTGTTAGCTTGTAGGCTTTGAAAATGAGAAGTGTTGAGCATGCGTTGCTTGAGTTATCTTAGTAGCTTGGCATCATTTATAGCATAATCTCAGTCCCTAAGACATGCTTGTATGCTTGCCTTGGATGTCTCTTTGTTGCTTTGAAAGGTTGTGCCTTATGCTCCATGTTTGGTCATTATGCATGCTTTTGAATACAAGTCATTTAGATGTCATCTAAGTGGTCTTTTGGGCTTTGTTTTATGTGCTAAAACTTTGTCTTGGTCATTTAATTAATGCCATGTTTAGTCTTGATAAATGTAGTCCAATGCCTCTTTGGTGAGCCTTAGGTTTTGGACCTTAATTGCATGATATGCTTGCTTTGTTTAATTGGTTTGGCACCATTTTAGCATGATTTTCAGAGCCTAGTATGCATGCCATAAGTCCATGTTTCCCCCTTTTGAGTGTGCTTGAAAGTTGCTTCATTATGCTTAAAGTCTTGAACCATGTATCCATGCATGCTTGTATGTACATTTGCCTTCATGAACTTAGCATTATGGCCACTGTTTTGGGCCTAATTAGAGCTGCCTAAATCATGTTTAAGTCCATCCTTTGCTTGCTTGCATGCTTACCTTGCATGTTTGTTTGCATGCTTGCATGTACATCTTGCATTCCCTTGTTGCATCCTTAGCTCGCATGCCTAGGTTGCATGGCATCTAGCATACATGTCTTGTTCCTTGATCTAGTGATAGGAATTGGGCTTTGGTTTGATTGGTTTGCATTGCATTTGACATCAACATGCACAACTTGGTCTCTTGGGCCATCACGCATGGAAATGCGCGATTGATGGTTCGAGAACCAAGAACCATGTCCCTTTGAGTCATACGCATGATAAGGGACATGATTGGTGCATATATGGCTTGAATTGCATTGCCATGCAAAGCTTTGTCCTCTGCTGCTGTCAAACAGGTTCTGCAGGAACTTCTTGCCGATCGACTGCACAGAGTGCCGACCGGCAATCAATTGGTGGCCGATGGATTCATTAACAGCCGATGACCGCATCCCACTACCGGTGGCAATTCTACTCAGCCGATGGTGTCTCCCAATGTCCAGGGAAGCAATTCAGAGACTTTGGCAGTCTTCAGAGAGGTAGAGCAGGGAAAACAGTGGCAGTCTATGCATGGCAGTGCACTTCCGAGCAAGACCGAGCATGCATTGCATCAGGCTCTCCTCCCGAGGCGGTTTACTGTTTTCCTTAGATTAGTTAATTTGCTTAGCTAATTAGGTGATTTGTAATATTTAATTAGCTTGTAGATTAGTTAATCTGTATTATTCTTTTGGTCCCTCTGGGCGAGGGCGAATCTGTAATAAGTGTAGGTGCGTGTGTGTGCATGTCTTCCAATCCCCACTTCTTTCTTCCCTTTTATTTACCCGCTTATGATGGTAGATTAGGGCATGTTTAAATTAGCATACTTTATGCTATGCATACGTGCATCCATACATTCGTCTTGCATGCACCGGGCTCGGTACATCATGCTAACTGTATTTGCACTTCAATTCCAAATTGAATACGTGCATTAATTGATTGCATTTCACATGCCATGTTTAGGTTAGCCGAGCCTACCCTAATTGCATCCTGTGTGTGTTGCATTAGTCAATTGGACATGAACTAGGACCATGCATGTTTGCTAACTAGTTTATTGTTTTGGCACGGAGTACGATGTAAGTATTTTCCTGCTTTAGCATATCGCATGTGTGTGAATGCTATCATGACAGTATGATTACCATGAGGCTAGCTGCTTATGTGATAAACTGTTTGAATGCCCGTGGGTGAAGGTTGGATTGTCTGAGTTGGAAAAACTCGTTGAAATCCGTATTTTAGCCTACTTGCGAGTAGCAAATTCCAAAGTATTTTTTAAGGCAAACGGATATGCAATGCTTATTTCCAAATTAGGCGATCTAGTCTATACTTGTTTGCTGTGCGCATAACATAGTAACTCTAGGCTAATAACTGGAATAAGAACACATAACGTTTTCAAAATCGGATATCATGGTTAGTAGAGGCCGGTCTTCGGACCGGGCGAGAGGGGGTGCTCATAGCTGACCTTCTCCAATCGTACCCAAGTTCCCGAGCCGAGGCAACTTTGGTGATGACGGACACGTGGCCTTTGGCACCGAGTCAGGGTTTCCTAAATTCCCCCATTAAAATATTTAGGTGGCGACTCTGTATCTGGAAAAGCAGTCCATGTTTGGCACTTCTTTTCAAAAATCTGTTTCTCAAAACGATTTGCCGGATTTGGACTCTTTTGTTCAGATTAAGAACCGTGACAAGTCAAGTCCGAACTGTAGTAAGCCCAATATGAACAGAACGGGACTCATCCTCCCGGGATGTTCGGGGACGTCTACAAACTCCTGTCAATGGCTTCTTCCTCCTTGAAAATACTGGTTGTGGAGCGTGTGATCCATCCGTAGCCCTTAAAAGTATCATTGCTGAAGAGTGTGAGAAATACAAGGCTGGTGAGAAAAGTGCTATCGACGGGCACATCTTTCCCCGTCGCCATGAACAACAAGAATATGTGCTTGGGCCCATTTTTAAGGAGATTCCCACTAAACTTCCAGCTCTGTCTCCACGTCTGGAGGATCAGTGCCTCCTTTATGAAGGCAGTCTTGATTGGAAAAGCTGGAGGATAAACTGACTCCATCGCTGCTAGCCTACAGTAAGACTAGAGTGAGAGGAATGGTATGATCGAATCGTCCTTGCTAGGACACTGGATCTTCAGGAGCTTTGCCTCTTCGAAGCCTATCAATTGTCCAGGTTCACCATTTCAGAGGACCCATTTTTAATACCTGCTGCTCTTTGTTTTTGGAATTCTGCTTTTAATTTCTTCTTGGAGAAGGCTTATAAGCCCATAATACATCCAATAGTAAGTTATGTCAATCCTTGGGATTGTCTTCTACAACTCTCTGTATTCCTTTTTTCAAGGATTTGTTGGATGATTCTGCCTGACCATTTGCTTGTGCATAATAGGGGGTAGAATTAACAAGGCTAATTCTAAACTCTGTCACAAAAGACTTTACCATCTTCCTATCAAATATAGTCCCATTATCAACAGTTATGGTCTGTGGGATAGCAAATCTGTGGATCAGATCTTTAATGAATCCAATAACTTCAGTCTGGTCTATAGCCTTATATGGTTTAGCTTCGACCCACTTAGTGAAGTAATTTATGGCCACTAACAAATGAAGAATTCATCGTCAAAGATGATAATGATGCCTAGTTTTAGGCAAGAAGGTGAAACCTAAGAAGCCAGACCTTTGGCTTTAGTTAAGTTCAATATATGTTGTCTAGACCTATGTTGAGAGAAAGAATTGGCAAATGGGTACTAGCTTTATCAGAATTTCATCTAGAATATGTCCCTTAAAAAGCAGCAAAATGACAAGTTTTAGCTAATTTCTTGGCAAATCATCCATGTCAGACAGAAAGCCAAGAGATAATGGATCTTGATATGGTTAATATTGAACCATGGCAAATGTGGTTTGATGGATCAAAAGTCAACGGTCTAACTAGAATTGGTATGGTGATTAAGTCACCACAGGGGGTAGAAACCACACATGGTTTCAGAGTGGATGAAATTACTTGTTCCAATAATCAAGCTGAATATGAAGCTTTAATAATGGGATTGGAAATACTTATTGGATTACAAGCTCATGCAATTGATATATTTGGGGATTCTCAATTGGTGGTTAATCAAGTGAAAGGAATTTTCAAATGTTAAAGCGCAAGCATGTTGCCATACTATGTTGTTGGTTGGGATTAATCTGGGATTCCTTTTCCCTAGTTTCTTCAAAGAAGATTTCGGAAGCAGGTTCACCGCTACTTCATTATCCATCAATACCCTATTCATCTGTATCACATCGAAAAAAGCCTTGATATACAAGGGCTTGACATGCTGTGTCATGGATGTTGTAGGATACTCAAAAGGATATGAGAGATTAATACTTACCTCTTTCTCACTCTCGTCCCTAGTTTCCATTGGTGTGGCCACTTCGGATTCATCTTGAACCATACTAACCTGTGAATCTTCACTAGAAACTGGAATAGGGTCAATCTCCTAACCTTCTTGGTTTTCATCTTCATCCTGGAACTCCTATGATAGTATATGCACCATATTCACTGACACTGGAGGAAATGAGCCAAATTGAACCACTGTGAATAGTTCAGTAGGGCACAAGATTTTATCAATAATGGTTGGGCACTCTGGTTATAACCAAATCTGCATTGCAGAAAAGGATATCCATAAGATAGCATTCAGATGTCCTGGGAACATTGGTACCTTCGAATGGATTAAGATGCCATTTGGCCTAAAGAATGTTGGGGCTACATATCAAAGGGCTATGAACACTATCTTTCATGATCTCATTGGAGGATATTTAGAGTGTTATATTGATGACATTGTTTTGAAGTCCCAATCCATGGAGGAACATTTGTTTCACTTGGAAGCAGCTTTTGAAAGAATGAGAAAGTTCAAGTTGAAGCTTAATCCTCTCAAATGTGCTTTTGGCGTATCAGCTGGAAACTTCTTGGGCTATATAGTACACAATAAAGGAATACAGATTTATCAAAATAAAGCCAAAGCTATCATTGAAGCCAAGCCTCCATCAAGTAAGAAAGAAGTACAAAAATTCCTTAGATATGTTAATTTTCTTCGAAGATTTATTTCTAATACTGCAGAGAAAACTAAAGTATTTTCTTCCTTATTAAGATTGAAAGATGAAGAGGAGTTTGTGTTTTATTAGAACAGCTAGATATGTTGAATGGCTATCCAATATTATGCCTGTAGTTAAGAAGAATGGTAAAATAAGGATATGCATTCATTTTAGAAACCTGAATTTAGCAACTCCAAAAGATGAGTACCCCATGCCCATAGTAGATTTATTGGTGGATAGTTCAGCAGGGTACAAGATTTTATCAATAATGGATAGGCACTCTAGTTATAACCAAATCTGCATTGCAGAAGAGGATATCCATAAGACAGCATTAAGAAGAACATCATCCTCAAGAACATTGAAGGGCAAGTGAGAAAAGGCCGCAAGCTGAGCTTGATATCGCTCAAATATAGTGGGGGGAGTTGGAGGTTCATAGAAAGGAAGAAACTGATTCTCAAAGAGAGTAAGTCTCAGTTCTTCCACCCAATGAGGGTTTTGTGGAAGATGAGGTACAGGAGGATCCATCTCTAAAGAAAAAGGGAACTGGGGTGTGGATTCGCCTTTTTCCGCGCCCCGCCTTTCGGAAAGGGTTTGAAAAGAAAGGCCTCACAGTTCGGACTCTCGTGGTTCTGAATCTAGTCTCACAAGTACAATGTGAAACTGATAATCACCAAAGAATCCAAATTCGGCAAACCTTTTTGCAAAATCGATTTTAAATCAAATAATGCCAAAATTGGAGTGCTTTGCCAGATACAAAGTCGCCACCTAAATATTTTGTTTTAGGAAAATTTAGGAAACCCTGACTCGTGCCAAAGGCCACGTGTCCATCATCACCAAAGTTGCTTCGGCTCGGGAACTTGAGTACGAGAGGGGAAGGTCCTGAAATGAGCACCCCCGCTCGCTTAATCAAAGATCAGCCTCTATTAATGATGATATGATATTTTATAAACCTTATGCGTTCTTGTTTCAGTTTATTAAACTAACTTTACTATGTGACGCACACAAGCAAGTATAAACTAAATCGCAAGAATTAGAACATTTCAAGTCATGTTTGTTTTGCGAAAATGGTTGGAATTTGCCACCCTCAAGTGGGCTTAAAATAGGATTTGCCACGACAAAGTGGGCTTAAAACTTGCATTCATGGAATTGATCCAATTCAAACAACAAGCCTTCATCCACAGGCATTCATGCAGTCAATCATTTAAGCACATAGCCTCATGGCAAGCATATGAAACATGGCAATATGGCAACCACACTTATGCAAGTATGCTAAAGCATAAAACTTACCGAGTACTCCGAACCAAAACAAAAACTAGTTAGAAAAATACATGATCCTAACTGTGTGAGATGTCTAATGCAACACATGCAACAATGCAATTAATAGGCTCGGCTACTAATATGGCATATGAATCGATTTGAACAACATGCGGTTAAACACGTATTCAAAGAAGTATTGAAAGTGCAATGCAGTTTGAATGATACGCCGAGCCTCGGTGCATGCAAGACAAATGAATGGATGCAAACATGTAAGCATAATGTATGCTAATTGAAAATGCCCCTAATCTAACCATCAAAAGCGATTAAATAAAAGGGAGAAAGACGTGAGGTTGGAAGACATACACACACACACGCACACTTATTACAACATTATGCCCTCGCGAAGGAGGGTCCAAATAAATAAGCCAACTAGCTACGCTAATTAAGCTAACTATTACAAAACAAATTAATTAACTATTCTAGCTAATCAATATTACAAACATGATATTTAACTAACTATTCTAAGCTAATTAAATATTACAAAACGAATTAATTAGCTAAACACTTTAACTAACTAATTACAAACAAGTAAACAGCTACCACTAACTAATAAAGCAATTAAATGGCCTCGAAGGGCGAGGGATGCATGCATGCTCGAATTTTCCTCCCGAAAATGCCACCACCTTGCCATTGCAGCCTCTGTTTGCACATTTTTGACCACTGAAAATTGTGCCAACTCCCAGAACACTTCTGATCCCCTTCAAGAGCACACAGAGCAACCTTCTTCATTGATGGCCGGTCGGCTACCCCTTCCCTGAATTTCCTTTTTTGCTGCAACAGAGAGCAAACAGAGGCAGAGCAGTGTATTCTCAAGGAATGTATGTATTGCTACCCCCCTTATCATCACACAAGCTTAAAGGAGTGTAGCTCTTGGCCCTCAAATCATCAACCAAGCATTTTCCATGCATGATGGCTAAAGAACCAAGCTTGTACAAGCTTAATGAGTGCAAAACAAGACTCAACAAAACCACTACCCTATCATGCATGATCAAGGGTGGTGGTGACCAAGGAAAGTGGTACGTTTCATCACTTTGAGTATGAAATGTCCCATTTTCTTCGTGTTCAAATTAACGTCTGGTCCGAACACATGCTATGCAACACAAAAGATGCTTTATCTTTCTCTTTTACTTGTCTAATTTTGATTACTCATTTTAGATTACCAATCCATTCTTTAATTGATTAGTCCAAAAGTGAGTGTCCTCTAATGGAGGAGGTGCCAACCAAGGGATAATTTAAGGCAAGAGAGAGGTCATGCCTTTGATTAGTAGAAACCCTCAAAAAAGAATTGAAACAATTAAGCACGAACCTCGATCTCAAGCTTAAACACAACTCGAAGGTTAACCAACCCTCAAAGCAAATGAAAAAGGTGAAGAAATGAGGGAGGTTGCAGAGATGTTAAGTGCTGGAATGGAGTGCAAAACAACACTAAATCATGCCATTAACTCAAAAGAAAGATGATCAAAACATTGAAACAACACACTAGTGAAAAAAATTGCACTACAACCATGCCATACAAGGCTCAAAGGACCTAACCAGCCCAAAACAGAGCTAAAGTAGTCCAAAACAGTGGCGAAAACATGCTGAGATCAAGTTACAAAATGCTAGAAAAACATGCTCAAATGTTAAGCTATCTAGGCATGCAAACAAAACACAAGAAGGGGAAGCTAACCCCTCCGATTTTGGACTTCAAAAGAAGGTTTTTCCCACTGAAATAACTCTGAATTTCAGTGGTTAAAAAACCCAAAAAGTTTGATTTAAATATGAGGAAAGATGGCACAAAAAGCTGTACAAGCTAACGAGCAAAAATGGGGGACAACCCCCTAACTCACAAAAACTCAAACTACCATTTTTGATGCCTCAAAACAGAGTTTTTGACACTTCAAAAATAGCCTTAAAACAGTTGAAAAAGATGGCAAAACAAGTATGCACAATAAGCTTAAATGAGGTAAGTTCTATACCTTTGGAACAAAGTGCAATTCAGCCACCAACTCAAGCTCAAATCCTCTTCCAAGGCTCAAACAAAGCTCCAAGGGAACTCAGCTAAAAGGTGAGAGTGTTTGGTTAAGGGTTGATATGCAAAAGTGTAGAGAAATTAAGCAAGTGTATGCAAAATAACAAGAGAGAGAGAGAAGTCCAGAGAGAGAGAGAGAGATTTTTTGATCCAAAAATTCTAACCCCTCCAAATGGGGGAGGACACCCCCTATATATAGAAAATCAAGGTTTGAGCTTGAATTCATCCCTCCATACAAGTGTATGAAGATGCAGCTCAGTGAGCAACAGTTGGCACAGCTGGCAAAAAAATATCTAAAAAAGGAGACCAATGGCCGTCGGCCACCACTACTGGCCGACAGGCACAACTTGTGGCCAACAAGGTTTAGGGCTGGCTGACAGGTCACCCTCATTTTCGAGGCAAGATGCAACAAGCTCTTTTTCCAAAAACAAGCACAACACAGTCAAGGTTCAAGGCTCAAAGTCAGGGCGTTCCACCGAGGACTTCGGGCGCTCAAATGAACACAAACAAACATAATCACCGAGTGCACAAACGATGACGTCCAAGTCTTGAGGACGGTCAAAAATGGGGTGTCTACATGGGGGTTGTTTACGCATTCAAGACAGTCAGAAGAGCAAAATTTTGCAGTCTGGGCTAAGAATGACAAGCTGTTCCCTTGTGCTTCCTCTGGACGACGAGCCATTTCGACGATTATCATTGAGAAGTATAAATAGCAAAGAATGCCCTAGAAAGAGGACCCAGACTCAGATCTAGAAACCAGTTTTTATCTACTTTATTTTCCTTCCAGTTTTTACATTTCTTATTCTTTACATTTATGCACTTCAAATTCTTATATTGCATGTTATTCATAGGAGTAGTTTCGAATAGCTTGTTGTTGTAAACCTCTACGAGGCTAGATCAGATCATTGTAAGTTTTTCATTTTTACTTAATGAAATGCTGCAATTGTTCTTCATTTAATTGTTGTTTACTAAAATCTCCTAAACAAGCCACCAGTAAAAGTCCTCTTTATTGAGGCTGAAAGAACTGAAATACAATCGTCTGATAATTGGTTGGCAATTAATCTTCTGTAAGGACTGATTGATCCTTACTGGCACACTTAAAATTACAATACTAACCTTTGAAAGCCAAAAAGCCAACATATATTTTTGGCAAATGTTGGCTATATAAATTGTATAAGCCAATCACGATTCAACACGTGGTATGACAAGGGCAATTTGGGAAGGTAATATAAATCGCCAACCAAAGTCAGACACGTGTCAACCCATACTGGTAACAATGGGTCTGCATAGCACTAGAATGATCGAGGGATATAAGGTGATGTAGCCTAACGATTACTCACAAGGTTTAAATTCAAAATCAGGAGGGAAGCCTAACTGCAGACATGGCGTAGTGGAGCTAACTGTGAGAGAGCATGATCAGTGATCATGGAGGGATGTTTCGACGGTTAGAAGCTCATTTCGATAGTTATCATTGAGAAGTATAAATTGCAGAGAAGGCCCCAGAAAGAAGGATCCAGACTCAGATCTAGAAATTAGTTTTTATTCTACTTTATTTTCCTTTCAGTTTTTACATTTCTTATTCTTTACATTTCTGCACTTCAAATTCTTGTATTGCACGTTATTCATAAGAGTAGTTTCGAATAGCTTATTGCTGTAAACCTCTACGAGGCTAGATCAGATCATTGTAAGTTTTTCATTTTTACTTAATGAAATGCTACAATTGTTTTTCATTTAATTGTTGTTTACTAAAATCTCCTAAACAAGCCATCAGTAAAAGTCCTCTTCATTGAGGTTGAAAAAACTGAAACACAATCATCTAGTAATTGGTTGGCAATTAATCTTTTGTAAGGTCTGATTGATCCTTGTTGGCACGCTTAAAACTACAATACTAACCTTCGAAAGCCAAAAAGCCAACATATATTTTTGGCACGCCCGGTGGGACCAATTGAAATAGCTAGACGTAGGAGACAAGGAGAAAATGAACGCCTAGAAGAAGGTGTGGAAGGAGAAAGAGAGGTAGAGGTACCTGATCTAGAGGATAATGTGATAGCACATCCTATGGAAGCACCTATCTTATCAGAACCTATTATCAAACAGGCCAGTAATGCAGAACATGCACCACGCGTCCATAATAGTGGACAAGACCATGGAATTGGACCATCCACTATTCCATCTACTCAGCTAATGAATCCGTGGGGAGGCTTAGTAAATGTCATGGGACAACAGTTAATGAACACAATGGAAAGATGGGCAATATCCTTTATGGATTGGATGAATACCCATCAACTAACTAACACAAGGCATATAAAGGAAATTTCAAATGTCCCTTAGTAAAGATTGGCTAGAGACAAACAGCCTATGTAAAGTAATGAGCATACTAATAGTCAAACTAGTAATCAAAATTATGAAAGACCATCACCTCAGTCTTGGTATGAGCCTTCGAGGCCTATGATAAATCAAAATGCCTCATTACTTAACAGTGAAGCCATGCAAATTGGTGAATCTGGGCCAACACAAGAAAATGGCATGAGGATGTTTTCAAATCCCATGTTCGAAGCCATACCTGGCACAAAGGGATTCACTAATCCTTTGTTCAAATTTGTACTTGGGGGGTTGGAAGGGTTTCCTGCGGCTGGAAGAGACACAACACCCGTTCCTCCTATTACAGCACCTTTCGCAGATCCCTTCGCAGGATAAGCTCAAAGAGGTCAACCATACCCTCAACAGCAGCCAGCACCACAGGGAAAGCCAATCACAAATATACCTCCCTATGGACCAAGAGGACCTCAAGCACAAGGTTTTTCACCAAATCTTGTGTTTGTTCCTCCAGTGATGGTTCAACAAGCACAAAATAAAGTTCCTAGGGACCAAATTGCTGATACTCTTTTTTATGGAATTGGAAACTAGTCAACAGTAGAACATATTGCTAGGTTCACTGCCCAATGTAGTGAATTTACCAATAATGATTACATGAAGTTAAGACTTTTTCCAAATTCTCTAACTGGGGCAGCTTTTGTATGGTATATTAACTTTACACCTGGCTCTATCCAAACTTGGCAACAAATGGAGGAGGCATTTCATGCCCAATTCTTCCAAACAGAGCCAGAAGTTTCTATGGCAGATTTGGCAAGGTTGAGTCAAAGGCCTGATGGGAAGGCTGTTCAATTTATTGCTAGATTCAAAAGGGCATGAAACAAGTGTAGGTCATTCTACCAGAGCCTGAATTTGTGAGATTGACTCAAAATGGTTTAGAGTTTAGGCTTCGAAAGAAGTTTGACTCAACTGAGTTTCGAGACTTAGTGGAACTAACCTATAAGGTGTCCAGATATGAATCATTACTTAAAAAAGAACAAGATCGAAGTAATGCATCATACAAGACGTATTATAGAGATCCTAATTATGAGATTGATACAGCAGAGATCGTAGAGAAAGAGCCTGTGATCTATGAGGTGTTAATTCATAAAGACACCACAATAGATCAGCAGTTTAAAAAGAAAGACCTTCATAGGAAATATTCTTTCGATTTAACAAAGACATATGGCATTTTTGATCATTTGCTTGCAACAAATTTGCTAAAGTTACCAAAAGGAGTCAAAATTCCTTCTCCAGAAGAACTTAAAGGGAAAATGTATTGTAAATGGCACAATTCTTGGTCTCATTCAACTAAAAACTGTATTGTTTTTCAGGATAGGATCTAAGAACAAATTCGAAAGGGAAGTTTAAAATTCCCAGCTAAAGCAGAGAAAGCTATGGGGATTGACACTAATCCATTCCTAGAAATTACAACCAATGTTATTGTGCCAAACTTCCAGAACTTATCCTTGAAGGAATTGGAAGAGGTTAATGTGCAGATGCATGTTGCCAGTCAGACTACTGTCAAGAAAGATACCAGAAGTTCACCAGCGAATGAGCAGGGCTTTGCAAACCAAAGGGAAGACTCTAGTGATGAGGCACTAGATAATGACTCTTTAAAGGCAGCTGTCATGCAAAGAATATGTCCTAAATGCAGGTTAAGTTGCAAATGGTTTAAAGGGTTCTCGATTGATGGGAAGTAGTATTACAAGGATGTGTAGAGACGCCCTAAACCAACTAGTGCCTACAACAAAAGGCCATACCCAACTGGTCCCAAGCAGCAACCATTCTTGGCTGGACCAACAGCTACTAGAGTGCATTCCAATGGCAAGAGACATTTACATGAGTTCAGACCACCCAACTACTACAGGATGGAGGGTAATCATCCTGAAAAAAGGTCGAAGTGGGCTCAAGTTATGGGATCAAAGCCAGAGACTGGCCTCCTAGACCAGCCTCACACAAAATGGAAAGTAGTCATCCTCATGGAAGGCCTGAATTAGGCCCAAGACAGGGGGTCAGGGCTAAGCAGTGGTCTCCACAGGTAGCTTCGAAACTGGCTTCGAAGGCAGAAAGAGACAGTTCAACAACTGAGCTAGTGGGTTTGTGGGTACCTGGGTTCCAAATTGGTTTGTCATGCAGAACAAGCCTAAGGAAGTACCTACCCAGAGAAGTGTTGTTGGAGACCAGGGTAGGATGGTTAAACCTCCCTTAATGACTCCAAATAATTGGATATTACTAAAACATCCAAAAACAAAGGAACCAAATATGGTCCCGGTAATTTCTAGGTCCCAAAGGAGGAAGATCCAACGAAGGTACACTCAGTGCCAAAAGAATCTGAAAGAAAGTAGGGAAAGTTCTTCATTGGCCCAGCCAAAAGGCCAGACAGAGGGAAGAAAAAGTCCAAAGTTAGGTCATAGTCCAAAATCGACTCCTCAAGACAGAAGGAGTTTCAACAAAGAGCAGTTAGTTGAAGTTCACTCTGAACTGAAAGCCAAAGAAAGATCCAGTTTAGCAGGTCTTGAAAAGTCTTTGATGGAAAGCGACAGTGAGACAGAGGGAGAAGCTAACCCAGGCTAAAGGAAAGAGATGGTTGAGGAGGAGATGTTTGAAGCCTTCATAGCTGAACAGACGTTTTTGGTCAAAAAACCAGCAGGAACAGACCATTCGAAGGAAGTCACTAGTACTGAAGTGCCAAAATGCAGCATGGAAGATGTTTCTGAAGTGATTGAACAAGTTGGCTTGGAAAAGAAGTAGGTACAGCCAGTGGTTCAATTTGGCTCATTTTCTCCAGTGTCAGTGAATATCGTGCATATACTACCACAGGAGTTCCAGACTGAAAATGGAAACCAAAAGGTTAGGAGATTGACCCTATTCCAATTTCTAATGAAGAATCACAGGTTAGTATGGTTCAAGATGAATTCGAAGTGGCTACACCAATGGAAATTGAGGACAAAAGTGAGGAGGTAAGTATTAATCTTTCATATCCTTTTGAGTATCCTACAACATCCATGACACAGCATGTCAAGCCCTTGTATATCAAGGCTTTTTTCGATGGGATACAGATGAATAGGGTATTGGTGGATAATGGAGCAGCGGTGAACCTGCTTCCAAAATCTTCTTTAAAGAAAATAGGGAAAAGGAACCCCAGACTAATCCCAACCAGCACAACCATTGCTGGTTTTGCTGGAGATAAACAGATGGCTCAGGGTATTTTGCCCATCAACCTGAGTGTAGGAACCAGAGATTGCATGACAGCATTCTTTGTTATTGATAACAATACTAAGTATAATGCTCTACTTGGTAGGGATTGGATTCACACCAAAAAATGTGTGTCTTCCTCTCTACATCAGAAGATAATAATAGCCTTGTGCAATGGAGAGACAGAGAACATCAATGCAGACCCTCAACCCTTTGTTGCTTATGCTGATTTTGCGGAGGCCAAGTTGTATATTGAAGGAGTAACACCACTTAGTATACTGAGAAAACCTGATGGTTCAGCTGAAGTGACGGCTGATGAGGAAGTAGCACACCTAAAGCACTTGGTGTAGGAGAGTGCTGATGAAGAATTCGTCATCAAAGATGATAATGATGCCTGGTTGTAGGCAAGAAGATGAAACCCAAGAAGCTAGACCTTTGGCTTTAGTGAAGTTCACACCATTGGACTTAAAAGCAATAATCCAAAAGGTTTAGGAACAAGAGAAGGAAGCCATGATAGTGGGCTGCAAGCATAAACAACAACAGGTCAGACCTTTGACCTTTGATAAATATTGTGCGTTGGACATCGAAACAAAATTCCAGGAAATTCAAGAGGAAGAAGCTTTATGAGCAGACTTTGTCTATGAGGAGGAGGGCAAAGATGTTGGATCAGAGAAAATGGGAGCAGAACAAAGCAAACAAATTGCTTCGAAGACAGAAGAAATCAAAAAAGAAGCATTAGTGAGTTCTCAGATACAAAACCCCTTGGAACAGGTTAATTTAGGGGAAGATTCTACACAACAACCCACCTACATTAGTGCTTGGTTAAGTGCTCTTCACAGGGACCAATTGTTGGTGGTCTTAAAGAGATATAAAGATTGTTTTGCATGGTCTTATAATGCACTGCCAGGATTGGATAGGTCATTAGTGGAACATAGGCTCCCTATGAAGCCTAATTTCAAGCCATACAAGCAAAAACCAAGAAGGATGAGTCCTAAAGTAATTCAGAAGGTCAAGGAGGAAATTCTTAGGCTCCTTAAGGCAGGCTTTATTAGAACAGCCAGGTATGTTGAATGGCTATCCAATATTGTGCATATAGTTAAGAAGAATGGTAAAATGGGGTATGCATCGATTTTAGAAACCTGAATTTAGCAACTCCAAAAGATGAGTACCCCATGCCATAGTAGATTTATTGGTAGATAGTTCAGCAGGGCACAAGATTTTATCAATGATGGATGGGCACTCTGGTTATAACCAAATCTACATTGCAGAAGAGGATATCCATAAGACAGCATTCAGATGTCCTGGGAACATTGGCACCTTCGAATGGGTTAAGATGCCATTTGGCTTAAAGAATGCTGGGGCTACATATCAAAGGGCTATAAACACTATCTTTCATGATCTCATTGGAGGATATTTAGAGTGTTACATTGATGATATTGTAGTGAAGTCCCAATCCATGGAGGAACATTTGTTTCACTTGGAAGCAGCTTTTGAAAGAATGAGAAAGTTCAAGTTGAAGCTTAATCCTCTCAAATGTGCTTTTGGTGTATCAGCTAGAAACTTCTTGGGCTATATAGTATACATGAAGGGAATACAGATTGATCAAAATAAAGCCAAAGCTATCATTGAAGCCAAGCCTCCATCAAGTAAGAAAGAAGTACAAAAATTCCTTGGACAAGTTAATTTTCTTCAAAGATTTATTTCTAATACTGCAGGGAAAACTAAAGTATTTTCTTCCTTATTAAGGTTGAAAGATGAAGAGGAGTTTGTGTGGACAGCAGAGCATCAAACTGCATCAAAGCCTACTTGGCCAAGCCTCCAGTACTGATGCCACCAAAGGGTGATAAGCCCTTGAAGTTGTACATTGCTGCAGCAGAAGATTCACTGGGAGTTTTCTTAGCCCAGAACAATGAAGAAGGTAAAGAGCAAGCAGTTTTTAGTAGGTTCTTAAATTCTTGTTAATGTAAATATTCAGTTGTAGAAAAGTTGTACCTTGCATTGTATTTTGCTGCAATGAAACTAAGATACTATCTTTTGCCTACAACTGCCTTGGTAATTACAACCACAGATTTGGTTAAATATATGTTGTCTAGACCTATGTTGAGAGGAAGAATTGGAAAATGGGTTCTAGCTTTATCAGAATTTCATCTAGAATATGTCCCCCCAAAAGCAATAAAAGGACAAGTTTTAGTTAATTTCTTGGCAAATCATCCATGTCAAACAGAAAGCCAAGAGATAATGGATCTTGGTATGGTTAATATTGAACCATGGCAAATGTGGTTTGATGGATCAAAAGCCAACGGTCTAACTGGAATTGGGGTGGTGATTAAGTCACCACAAGGGGTAGAAACCACACATGGTTTCAGAGTGGATGAAATTACTTGTTCCAATAATCAACTTGAATATGAAGCTTTAATAATGGGACTGGAAATACTTATTGGATTACAAGCTCATGTAGTTAATATATTTGGGGATTCTCAATTGGTAGTTAACCAAGTGAAAGAATTTTCAAATGTCAAAGCGCAAGCATTTGCCATACTATGTTGTTGCATTACATTTGCTTTCTCAATTCCAGATAGCAAATGTGATTCATGTCCCAAGATTCACAAATAACAAAGCTAATGATGTAGCTCAAAAAGCTTCAAATTTTAGGAGAAGGGATAACACTCAAATGAACATAAGCCAAACAACATATCAAAAAGTAATACCACCCTTAACTAAAAGGAATGTGGTGTTAGAATTCAATCATAATGACTTACAACAACAAGATTGGAGGTATCCAATAATGCAGTATCTAGTGGCCCATCTTCGAAAGCTAGCAGAAAAATCAAATTACAATCTATGCAATACATAGTGTATGGTAATGCTCTTTACAAAAGGGGAGCAGATGGGTTATTATTGGAATGTTTAGGGCCAAAGAAGGCATTGACAGCCATGGCTGTGGTTCATGAAGGCATCTGTGGTGCTCATCAACTTGGTGTGAAGATAAGATGGCTACTTCGAAGACATTCCTACTATTGGCCAACCATCTTTAAGATTGCATAGAATATGCTAGAGGTTTCCAGGCATGCCAAAAACATAGCACGTTAAGACATGTACCAATAACTGATTTGCATGCGGTTGTGAAGCCTTGGCCATTTAGAGGATGGGCTATGGATATGATAAGAAAAATACATCCACCCTTTTTGAAGCATCATTGTTTCATCTTAGTGGCCACAGATTACTTCACTAAGCGGGTCGAAGCTAAACCATATAAGGCTATAGACCAGACTGAAGTTATTGGATTCATTACAGATCTGATCCACAGATTTGGCATCCCACAGACCATAACTGTGAATAATGAGACTGTATTTGACGGGAATATGGTAAAGTCTTTTGTGGCAGAGTTTGGAATTAGCCTTGTTAATTCTACCCCCTATTATGCACAAGCAAATGGTCAAGTAGAATCATCCAATAAATCCTTGAAAAAAGGAATACAGAGAGTTGTGGAAAACAATCCCAAGGATTGGCATAACTTACTATTGGATGTATTATGGGCTTATAGGACTTCTCTAAGATCAATTATAGGAGTTACTCCTTACGCCTTAGTATATGGACATGATGCAGTGTTACCTGTAGAAATTAACATCAAGTCCTTGAGGGAGATGCCAGGATCAGTTAGCTCCTAAGCAGTACCATCAGAGTATGTGCTTGGAGTTAGAGAATGTGGATGAAGCTAGAATTTTGACATTAAATAGCATTCTTTTCCAAAAGAAGAAAGCATCCAAAAACTATAATAAGAAAGTCAAGCACATTAGCTTTGATGAAGGTGATTTGGTATGGAAGACAATACTTCCAATAGGGATTAAAAGCCATAAATTTAGCAAATGGTCACCTAATTTGGAAGGACCATATCTAGTTCATAGAGTTTTGCCTTAGGGAGCATATCATTTGAGAAATTTGAATGTATATGTACACCCTAAGAAAATTAATGGCAGATATTTGAAGCCTTATTATCTAACTGTGTGGGAAACACAAGGAGTATAATAAGTGCTAAACAAAAGAAGCATTAAAAAAAAAAACTCAAATAATAAATAAAGATTTTATTTCATAAGGAGTTGAATACATGCAGCCATAGATTGGCCCAAAAGTCAGTACAATGTTTTAATTGTTCCTTTACAATTGACTCTCTACTCTTAATAGATGGGAACAATTGAATGGCTGTAGTCATCTCCTGCTTTCGATCAGCCAGTCCTTGGTTGGTAATTTGCAGCTTGGTGGTAGTTCCATCCAAAGCCAGGTTGACTGCTGGTAACTCTTCTTCTAGTTGAGCTTTTTTCTCCAAAAGTTGGGCTCAAAATTGGGAGACAAAGGAATGTTGTTCTTTCAATTCAGACACTTCAGCATTTATCTGAGAAACAAATTTCTGGTCTCTCAACAATTTCTCCTTTGCAACTTTGGCAACATGGCAGATGTTGAAATAAAAGTCAATGGTAGCTGCTGCCTGAGATAAATGACTTGAAATAGCCATGCTAGATTGGTCAATAACCTTGCAACACTGGAGGAAACCATTCTTGATAATAGGTCTTTGCAAGGCTTCGAAGGAGATCCTTGAGAACAATGTCAGTAACTCCAAACAGCTATCCAAATCCAGTGAAGGCGAGGAAGTCTTACTACTGGTGGAAGAGCTCTCAAAAATTTCCAAAAGAGAATCAGCCAGAACTAATGGCTCAGTTTCATTGCTAGTTGTTAGAATGGTAGAGGGCATGTCAAAAAGGCTAGCTAGTCTAGCTTCGAAAATGTCCACCTCTTCTGTTGACATGGTTAGTGCAGAAAGGGCTCTGGTAGAAGGAAGAGATGGCTGCATAGGGATAGGAGAGAAAGATGAAGTATCCCTAGCAGTTTCCATAGTCTTGGTTGCTAGTAGGTCAAGAGAAGAGGAACTAGAGCTAGATAAGGATAGTGGACAAGGAACTGGTGAGCTACCAGTGTCTTCTCTAAGGGAATCAGCTATCACTGGAGATGAAGTAATAACTAGAATTTCCTCAGGAGGGAAAGGAGCAGCAAGGCTTAAAGGGAGAATAAATCGAGCAGAGTTAAAGGATAGAAGAGGAAGGTATGGAGTTAAGCCAAAGGATAAGGATACAGGAATGCTTTGCCTAAAAAAAGGTATGAAAAGTGTAGAACCAGGGAGTGAGAGTATTGCTTGAATGGGCTCCACATTTCGAGGCATTGTTTCTGATAGTCTTTCAACTTCAGATGAAACTGAAGAAGTTCTAATTGAAGGAAAAGGCAAAGTAGTTATGTTGTTGCAAAAGAAGAAATACGAAGCAATGTTAAGTTTCAGTATCAAGAACTTGAGAAAGGAAATTAGAGACACAAAAGGAAATTACTTGTTTCAGAAGTGGTAGCAATGGTTAGAGAGCTGCGAAGGGTATAATGTTCAATAGTTTGTTGTTTCCTTGCAGTTTCTCTTTGGAGTTCATTAGCAGCAACAGCTTCATCCCTAAGCATTTGCTGTTGTCTCCTCTTCTCAGCCCTCTGGAACACAATGATTTCTTTAAAGTGTTTCACTTCCATTGCTTTAACAGATGCTTCGTGAATTGGGTCCCCAATGAAATCAGAGAGAGAGACTGTCATTTTCTTCTTTCTTTTTAATGGTGCCTCTTGCTCTTTTTCTGCTTCCTCTTCCTCCACGTGAGCCTCAAGTACCTTTTCTTCAGGATCAAGCAAAAGCTTCCTTTTCCTTTGTTGCTTCTGCTTGCTCTTAAGGAGATTTAAAGCTTGAGCGCTTTGAGGAGAGTTTCCTTGTGAGGCACCTACACCACCTGTACCAAAGAAGGAACTATAAGTAAAAGGCAAAAGTGTCATAAAAGGAGAAAAGAAAAGAAGTAGTAGTGCATACTTTTCTTCGAACCAGCTCGAGTAACTCTAGGAGGAGGTGAGGCAACAGACGCAGACTTTGTAGTAGCCAGGGTCGGAATTGGGGTAGCATGAGCAGTAGAAGAAATAACCACTCCAGTCCCTTTAGACTTGGCTTGAGGCACGTCTAGTACCATTAATAGATCTTGAGGAGAAATGGCCAAGTGCACCTCCATATTGGCCATCCCCCAGTTCTTGCTTTGAGGTATGAAGGGTAGGTACTCAAAATCAATTAGATCTTGGATAAATTTGGAAGTTGTTTCTTCCAATTTGGATCTTGGAACCTTCAAATATCTGTTGGCAAGGTTTAAATTGGACTGACTGCAGAGAGGGATAGGGACCTCCTATGAGAGTCCAAAATGCCTAGCAAATTGGGCAAGACAATAGGGCTCAAGATGTACTTATAAGCTCTGCGGTTCATAGTACCAATGAATAGTTCCCTGGGGATCAAAATAGAAGCCTACATGTTTTTGTGTTGAGGCGTAGAGCAGGATCTATCACTAAAAAAGGTCATCAACCACGCTGGGCCAATATTGGTAGCTTCGAAAGGACGAAATGTGTGAGAAAAGAAGAAGCTGGGAGTTGGTGAAAGAGAGAAAAGTAGAAGGCGAAGTTAGAAGAATAAAGTGAAACATTGGCTAACTTCATACCATAAGTGGTAAGGTTTGGCACCAAGAACTTTAGGCATTTAGACTGCAAATCAGTGAAGCATGCAAAAAGCCAGAGTTAAAGTATCCAAAATGGGCCTCCTTGATTGGCATCATGGGTTTTTCACAAAAAATGGGGAACAAGCTCTATAAACATGTCCCAAAACATATGGAGCTAAAGCCACCTTTCTTTGTAAAACAAAGGCTTTGGCAAAAAGGGCAAACTCAGGCATGATCCTCTAAGAAGAAGTACAGAAGAGGAATGCAAAGCCAATACAATAAAAAAGAGAAAAATTCCCTATCAGTTACAGGACCTTCTCTTTTGTTCTCAACCTTGACAAAATCACTATAGGATGAGTTCAGAGGGGGAAGAGAAAAAGGGTTTTGAGGTCAAGGTAGTCTGGACTGATGGGGGTACCAATATGGGATAATCCTAACAGATGGCAGATGTCAAGGACAGTAGGAGCCATCATCCCACATCTAAATTGAAAGAAATTGAAAGTAGAATTCCAAAAACAAAGAGCAGCTGGTATTAAAAATGGGTCTTCTGAAATGGTGAACCTAGACAATTGAAGGGCGTCGAAAAGGTGAAGCTCCTAAAGATCCAGTGTCCTAGCAGGGACGACCCGATCATACCATTCCTCCCATTCTAGTCTTACTGTGGGCCAGCAGTGATGGGGTCGATTCATCCTCCAGCTTCCCCAATCAAGACCACCTTCATAAAGGAAGCAATGATCCTCCAAACACGGATACAGAGCTGGAAGCTTAGTGGGAATCTCCTTAAAAATGGGCCCAAGCACGTATTCTTGTTGTTCATGGCGACGGGGAATAAAGATGCATCCGTCAATAGCATTTTTCTCACCAACCTTGGATTTCTCACACTCTTCAGCAATGATCCTTTTTAAGGCTACAAATGGACTCACATACTCTACGACCGCTATTTTCAAGGAGGAAGAAGCCATTAACAACAGTTTTTTCAGAAGACGAAGTTGAGAAAAAGGGTAAGGGAAAGGAGAAGTCAATAGAGATGAAGGGTTTATGTGTTGGGCGAACAAGTGAATTAGAAGCACGAAACAAAAGGGTTTTAAACCTTTCTGTCTGAAAAATACCCAATTGTTTTAAATGGATAGAATTCATAAAGAAGTATTGAAGGTATGGATGCGAAAAGTTTCTCTCAATGTTAATAATTTGGGAGAGAAACGTATCTCAAATACTAATATTGGCTTCGAAATCAAATGTTTGCCTTCGAAGCTAAGCTTTGGCGCCAAAATCCGATGACAAACATTCAGCTAGAGCTTTGAAAGCAGGAAGTTGACTTCGAAGCACATTTCACACCTAAGAGTACAAGAGTGCCCAAGAATTTGTTTACTTCAAGAGGATTAAAGACCTGCTTTTAGGTTTCTTGTTGAAAGTAAAATCCTTCGAAGTAAAGTTTAAAATACTTTGTAGTTAGAATTTGTTTGTTCTAAACTTTCAAGTGACATGAAACCAATATTGGTTAAGAAGTGAAGAATACAAAGGGAATCACTTTTTTAGAATAAAACAGTGCAATCCTTAAAGGAAGTTTCCATACTTCGGAAAATGTAGACTGTTTGTTCGAAACAAAAATAGTTGATTCGAAACTGATTGATTGTGTTAACCATATGATGGGAAAAGAAGACCTAAGGCAAAGGTTGTCAATCACACTCCATATGTTGATGAAGTTCAAATTAGGTCTCCAGTATTCCATTGGATATGTTTAAATTTGGTTTCAAAAGACCAAAATTGATGAATTCAAAGCTCTGATTTTGTTTATTTTGGGATAAATAGAATGAAATCAGACCATGCCAAATAAAGAAAGGAAAGCCTAGCTTTATTAAGATAAAAGTAATTACATCAGAAAGCCTTTTTGGCTACATATTCAATTTCATAAAAATAAGGAATAGAGAAAATGACAAGGTCATGGAACTTGTTCCAATAGTGGTCAATGAATTTCTGTTCCTTTTTTATTCTGTCTTCTATCTTCTTCAAGCTAGGTTGTTGAAGCTGATATGCTCTTATTTGATGAAATAGTTGTTCGGCTTTTATTTCGAACTCTGTTTTCTTCAATCCTTGTTCTATCTCATCCATATCCAAGTCATCCCAGTATGCAGAGTCTTTATTCTTGAAGTCATTATATTCATCGATAAGGTTCTCTGCTTCATACTGGGTATCAATTCGATGGGCTATGATTTGGTCCAAAGATTGAGTGGTTGCCATAGAAGTTTGGTGCCAATGAAAAAGAAGTGGGAGTTTATCCAAAAGCATTTGAAGCTCTGCTTGGGCAATAGGATTAAGGACATGACTTCGAGTCATAACATCACAAGCCCATCGAAAGTTCTTAAGAGGAACATCACCCTCAAGAACATTGAAGGACAAGTGAGAAAAGGCCGTAAGCAGAAGCTGAGCTTAATATCGCTCAAATATAGTGGGGGGAGTTGAAGGTTCATACGAAGGAAGAAACTGATTATCAAAGAGAGTAAGTCCCAGTTCTTCAACCCAATGAGGGTTTTGCGGAAGAGGAGATGCAGGAGGATCCATCTCCAAAGAAGAAAGGAACTGGGGGTTGTTTACACATTCAAGCTAGTCAGAAGAGCAAAATTTTGTAGTCTGGGCTAAAAATGATCAGCTGCACCCTTGTGCTTCCTCTGGACGACGAGTGGCTTGCACAATCTTCGTAGGCATGGAGGATGTGTACCATGCTATGAGTAAGTTGTCTTCCAAACTGCGTCGGCAATCAATGGATACATATGGGTAAACCACCGAGCTCTAAGCAAAAGGAGGAAAAGATGGAAGATCAGCGAATTCGACAAAGTGATGATTAATGCGCTCTCTCAGCTTGGATTCCTCAGGTTTTGGCCAGCCTCCCCAGCCAGAAGTCTTAGAAGAAGAAGAAGAAGAAGAAGCTGCAGCCTCATCCCATGCAGAAGGTTTTTGGTTAGAAGAAGAGCTTCCAATATCCATGTTTGCAAAATTTTAGGTTAGAGAATTATGAACAACAGGTTCGTAATCCAAAGGTCGATAGTTTGCAAAAGCTTCCATGACTTGAATATAGGGAGATGGATAGGAGTGGCTAATAAATGCATGAAAATTCTTTCGAGGGCAAACATTATTATCTAACAACTCCTCGTATGCTCGATCTATGTCAAAGAAAGTTTGTTTGGCCATGCGAGCCGTATTAGTCCTTTCGAATGCTCAGATAATGGGAAATGCTCAAGGTGTAGAAAAGAATTTAATGCAGGTGGTTGCAGTTCTAAGAAGATATGAAACCCATGCACATTCTAGGACGTGGGTGAAGTGTTTTGGTCCACTAATATCACCAAGTATTGGGTATATTAGTGCGGGGGGTAATGTTGGCTGTATAAATTGTATAAGCCAATCACGATTCAACACGTGGTATGAGAAGGACAATTTGGGAAGGTAATATAAATCGCCAACCATAGTCAAACACGTGTCAACCGATACTGGTAATAATGGGTCTGCGTAGCACTGGAATGATCGAGGGATATAAGGTGATGTGGCCTAACAGTTACTTACAAGGTTCAAATTCAAAATCAGGAGGGAAGCCTAATTGCTGACATGGGGTAGTGGAGCTAAATGTGAGAGAGCATGATCAGCGATCATGGAAGGATGTTTCGACGATTAGAAGCCCATTTCGACAATTATCATTAAGAAGTATAAATAACAGAGAAGGCCCCAGAAAGAGGACCCAAACTCAAATCCAGAAACCAGTTTTTATCTACTTTATTTTCCTTCCAGTTTTTACATTTCTTGTTCCTTACATTTCTACACTTCAAATTCTTGTTTTGCACGTTATTCATAGGAGTAGTTTCGAATAGCTTGTTGCTGTAAACCTCTACGAGGCTGGATCAGATCATTGGAAGTTTTTCATTTTTTCTTAATGAAATGCTGCAATTATTCTTCATTTAATTGTTGTTTACTAAAATCTCCTAAACAAGCTACCAGTAAAAGTCCTCTTCATTGAGGCTGAAAGAACTAAAACACAATCGTCTGATAATTGGTTGGCAATTAATCTTCTGTAAGGACTGATTGATCCTTGCTAGCACTCTTAAATTACAATACTAACCTTCGAAAGCCAAAAAGCCAACATATGCGTGCCATCAAGGATCAATCAGTCCTTACAGATGATTAATTGCCAACCAATTATCAGACGATTGTGTTTCAGTTCTTTCAGTCTCAATGAAGATGACTTTTACTGGTGGCTTGTTTAGGAGATTTTAGTAAACAACAATTAAATGAAGAACAATTGCAGTATTTCATTAAGTAAAAATGAAAAACTTACAATGATCTGATCCAACCTCGTAGAGGTTTACAGCAACAAGCTATTTGAAACTACTCCTATGAATAACGTGCAATACAAGAATTTGAAGCGCAGAAATGTAAAGAATAAGAAATGTAAAAACTGGAAGGAAAATAAAGTAGAATAAAAACTGGTTTCTGGATCTGAGTTGGATCCTTCTTTCTGGGGCCTTTTCTACTATTTATACTTCTCAATGATAACCATCGAAATGAGCTTCTAACCATTGAAACATCCCTCTATGATCACTGATCGTGCTCTCTCACAGTTAGCTCCACTACGCCATGTCTGCAGTTAGGCTTCCCTCATGATTTTGAATTTGAACCTTGTGAGTAACCGTTAGGCCACATCACCTTATATCCCTTGATCATTCCAGTGCTATGTAGACCTATTATTACCAGTATGGGTTGACACGTATCTGACATTGGTTGGCGATTTATATTACCTTCCCAAATTGCCCTTCTCATACCACGTGTTGAATCGTGATTGGCTTATACAATTTATACAGCCAACATTACCCCCGCACTAATATACCCAATATTTGGTGATATTAGTGGATCAAAACACTTCACCTACGTCCTAGGACGTGCATGGGTTTCACATCTTCTTAGAACGGTAACCGCCTGCATTAAATTCCTTTCTACACCTTGAACATTTCCCATTATTTAAGCATTCGAAAAGACTGATATAGCTCGCATAGCCAAACAAACTTTCTTTTACATAGATCGAGCATACAAGGAGTTATTAGACAATAATGTTTGCCCTCTAAAGAATTTTCAAGCATTTATTAGCCACTCCTATCCATCTTCCTATATTCAAGTCATGGAAGCTTTTGCAAACTATCGACCTTTGGATTACAAACCTATTGGTCATAATTCTCTAGCCTAAAACTTTGCAAACATGGATATTGGAAGCTCTTCTTCTAACCAAAAACCTTCTGCGTGGGATGAGGCTGTAGCTTATTCTTCTTCTTCTAAGACTTCTGGCTGGGGAGGTTGGCCAGAACCTGAGGAATCCAAGCTAGAGAGCGCATTAATCATCACTTTGTCGAATTCGCTGATCTTCTATCTTTCCCTTTTTTTGTTCAGAGCTTGATGGTTTACCCATGTATCCATCGATCACCGACACAGTTTGGAAGACAACTTACTCATAACATGGTACACGTCCTCTATGCCTACAAAGATTGTGCAAGCCACTCGTCGTCCAAAGGAAGCACAAGGGTACAGCCCGTCATTCTTAGCCTAGAGGGAAAATTTTTTCTCTTTTGACTAGCTTGAATGCGCAAACAACCCCCAGTTCCCTCCTTCTTTCGAGATGGATCCTCCTGCACCTCCTATTTTGCAAAACCCTCATTGGGTGGAAAAACTGAGACTTACTCTCTTTGAGAATCAGTTTCTTCCTTCCTATGAACCTCCAACTCCCCCCACTATATTTGAGCGATATCAAGCTCACTTGCCCTTCAATGTTCTTGAGGATGATGTTCCTCTTAAGAACTTTCGATGGGCTTGTGACGTTATTACTCGAAGTCATGTCCTCAATCCTATTGCCCAAGCAGAGCTTCAGATGTTTTTGGATCAACTCCTACTGCTCTTCATTGGTACCAAACTTCTGTGGCCACCACTCAATCTTTGGACCAAATCTCAACTCGTCGAATTCATACCCAGTATGAAGCAAAGAACCTTATCGACGAATATAATGATTTCAAGAATAAAGATTCTGCATACTGGGATGACTTGGATATGGATGAGATGGAACAAGGATTAAAGGAAACAGAGTTTGAAGTAAAAGCCGAAAAAAAAAATTTATCAAATAAAGGCATATCAGCTTCAACAACTTAGCCTGGAGAAGATAAAAGACATAATAAAAAAGGAACAAAAATTCATTGATCACAGTTGGAACAAATTCCATGACCTTGTCATTTTCTTTATTCCTTATTTTTATGAAATTGAATATGTAGCCAAAAGGGCTTCTAATGTAATTACTTTCATCTTAATAGATCTAAGTTTTCCTCTCATTATTCGGCATGGTCTGATTTTACTCTATTTGTCCAAAACAAACAAAATTAGAGCTTCAAATTCACCAATTTTGTCCTTCGAAACCTGATTTGAACATATCCAATGGAATACTGGAGACTTAACTTGAACTTAACCAACATATGGAGTGTAATTGACAACCTTTGCCTTAGGTTTTCGTTTCCCAATCATATGGTTAGCATAATCAACAGTTTCGAATCAACTATTTTTGCTTCGAACAAACAGTCTACATTTTCTGAAGTATGGAAACTTCCTTTAGTATGAAAACTTCCTTTAAGGATTGCATTGTTTTTATTCTAAAAAGTGATTCCCTTTGTATTCTTTACTTCTTAACCAGATATTGGTTTTATGTCACTTCGAAGTCTAGAACAAACAAATTCTAACCGCAGAATATTTTAAACTTTACTTCAAAGGATTTTACTTTCAACAAGAAACCTAAAAGCAGGTCTTTAATCCTCTTGAAGTAAACAAATACCTGGGCATTCCTGTACTCTTAGGTGTAAAATGTGCTTCAAAGTCAACTTCTTGCTTTCGAAGCTCTAGCTGAATGTTTGTCACCTGATTTTGGCGCCAAAGCTTGGCTTCGAAGCCAAACATTTGATTTCAAGCCAATATTAGTATTTAAGATACGTTTCCCTCCCAAATTATCAACATTGAGAGAAACTTTTCACGTCCGTACCTTCAGTACTTCTTTATGAATTCTACCCATTTAAAACGATTGGGTATTTTTTGGACAGAAAGGTTTAAAACCCTTTTGTTTCGTGCTTCTAATTCACTTGTTCACCCAACACATAAACCCTTCATCTCTATTGACTTCTTATTTCCCTTACCTTCTTTCTCAACTTCGTCTTATGAAAAAACTCCTATCAATGGCTTCTTCCTCCTTTAAAATACCGGTCGTGGAGCACGTGAGCCCATCTGTAGCCTTAAAAAGGATCATTGCTGAAGAGTGTGAGAAATATAAGGCTGGTGAGAAAAGTGCTATCGATGGGCGCATCTTCATTCCCCGTCGCCATGAACAACAAGAATACATGCTTGGGCCCATTTTTAAGGAGATTCCCACTGAGCGTCCAGCTCTGTATCCACGTCTGGAGGATCATTGCCTTCTTTATGAAGGCGGTCTTGATTGGGGAAGCTAGAGGATGAACTGACCCCATCGCTGCTGGCCCACAGTAAGGCCAGAGTGAGAGGAATGGTATGATCGGGTCGTCCCTGCTAGGACACTGGATCTTCAGGAGCTTCACCTCTTTGACGCCCTTCAATTGTCCAGGTTCACCATTTTAGAAGACCCATTTTTAATAACAGCTGCTCTTTGTTTTTGGAATTCTGCTTTCAATTTCTTCCAATTTAGATGTGGGATGATGGCTCCTGCTGTCCTTGACATCTGCCATCTGTTAGGATTATCCCCTATTGGTACCCCTATCGGTCCAGACTACCCTGACCTCAAAACCCCTTTTTCTCTTCCCCCTCTGAACTCATCCTATAGTGATTTTGTCAAGGTTGAGAACAAAAGAGAAAGCCTTGTAACTGATAGGGAATTTTTCTCTTTTTTATTGTATTGGCTTTGCAAATTCTTCTTCTGTACTTCTTCTTAGAGGGTCATGCCTGAGTTTGACCCTCTTGCCAAAGCCTTTGTTTTACAAAGAAATGTGGCTTTAGCTCCATATGTTTTGGGACATGTTTATAGAGCTTGTTCCCTCTTTTCTGAAAAACCCATGGATGGATGCCAATCAAGGAAGCCCATTTTGGATACTTCAACTCTGGGTTTTTGCATACTTCACTGATTTGCAGCCTAAATGCCTAAAGTTCTTAGTGCCAAACCCTACCACTTATGGTATGAAATTAGCCAATGTTTCACTTTATCCTTCTAACTTCACCGTTTACTTTTTTTTCTATCACTAACTCCCAGCTTCCCCTTCTTCTCACACATTCCGCCCATTCGAAGCTACCAATATTGGCCCAGCTTGGTTAAGGACCTTTTTTAGTGATAGATCCCGCTCTACACCTCAACACAAAAACATGTGGGCTTCTATTTTGATCTCCAGGGAACTATTCACTGGTACTATAAACCCCAGAGCTTATAAGTGCATCTCTGAGCCCTATTGTCCTGCCCAATTTGCTAGGCAATTCGGACTCTCACAGGGGGTCCCTATCCCTCTCTGCAGTCAGTCTAATTTAAACCTTGCCAGCAGAGATTTGAAGGTTCCAAGATCCAGATTAGAAGAAACAACTTCCAAATTTATCCAAGATCTAATTGATTTTGAGTACATATCCTTCATACCTCAAAGCAATACACTGAAAAGATACCAGAACTGGTGGATGGCCAATATGGAGGTGCACTTGGCCATTTCTTCTCAAGATCTATTAATGGTACCAGACGTGCCTCAAGCCAAGTCTAAAGGGATTGGAGTGGTTACTGCTTCCACTGCTCATGCTACTCCAATTCCTACCCTGGCTACTACAAAGTCTACTTCTGCTGCCTCACCTCCTCCTAGAGTTACTGGAGTTGGTTCGAAGAAAAGTATACACTGCTGCTTCTTTTGTTTTCTCCTTTTATGGCACTTTTGCCTTTTACTTATAGTTCCTTCTTTGGTGCAGGTGGCGTAGACGCCTCACAGGGAGACTCTCCTCAAAGAGCTCAAGCTTTAAATCTCCTTAAGAGCAAGCAGAAGCAACAAAGGAAAAGCAAACTTTTGCCTGATCCTGAATAAAAGGTACCTGACGCTCACGTGGAGGAAAAGGAAGCAGAAAAAGAACAAGGCACCATTAAAAAGAAAGAAGAAAATGACAGCCTCTCTCTCTCTGATTTCACTGGGGACCCCATTCACGAAGCATCTATTAAAACAATAGAAGCGAAACACTCTAAAGAAATCATTGTGTTCCAGTGGGCTGAAAAGAGGAGACAACAACAAATGCTTAGGGATGAAGCTGCTGCTGCTAATGAACTCCAAAGAGAAACTGCAAGGAAACAACAAACTGCTAAACATTATACCCTTCGCAGCTCTCCAACCATTGCTACCACTTCTAAAACAAGTAATTTCCTTTTGTGTCTCTAATTTCCTTTCTCAAGTTTTTGATACTGAAACTTAATATTGTTTCGTATTTCTTCTTTTGCAGCAACAACTACTCTGCCTTCTCCTTCAATAAGGACTTCTTCAGTTTCATCTGAAGTTGAAAGACTATCAGAAGCAATGCCTCGAAATGTGGACCCCATTCAAGCAATACTCCCACTCCCTGGTTCTACACTTTTCATACCTTTTTTGAGGCAAAGCATTCATGTATCCTTATCCTTTGGCTTAACTCCATACCTTCCTCTTCTATCCTTTAAGCCTTACTGCTCCTTCTCCTCCTGAGGAAATTTTAGTTATTACTTCATCTCCAGTGATAGCTGATTCCTTAGAGAAGACACTGGTAGCTCACCAATTCCTTGTCCACTATCCCTATCTAGTTCTAGTCCCTCTTCTCTTGACCTACTGGCAGCCAAGACTATGGAAACTACTAGGGATACTTCATATTCCTCTCCTATCCCTATTCAGCCATCTCTTCCTTCTACCAAAGCCCTTTCTGCACCAACCATGTCAACGGAAAATGTGGACATTTTCGAAGCTAGACTAGCTAGCCTTTTTAACATGCCTTCTACCATTCCAATAGCTAGCAATGAAACTGAGCCATTAGTTCTGGCTGATTCTCTCTTGGAAATTTTTGAGAGCTCTTCCACCACCAGTAAGACTTCCTCGCCTTCACTAGATTTGGATAGCTGTTTGGAGTTGCTGACATTGTTCTCAAGGATCCCCTTCGAAGCCTTGCAAAGACCTATTATCAAGAATGGTTTCCTCCAGTGCTGCAAGGTTATTTAGCAATCTAGCATGGCTATTTCAAGTCATTTATCTCAGGCAATAGCTACCATTGACTTTTATATCAATATCTGCCATGTTGTCAAAGCTGCAGAGGAGAAATTGTTGAGAGACCAAAAATTTGTTTCCCAGATACATGCTGAAGTGTCTGAATTGAAAGAACAACATTCTTCTGTCTCCCAATTTCGAGCCCAACTTTTAGAGAAGAAAGCTCTACTAGAAGAAGAGTTATCAGCAGCCAACCTGGCTTTGGATCGAACTGCAACCAAGCTGCAAATTACCAATCGAGGACTGGTTAATCGAAAGCAGGAGATGACTACGGCCATTCAATTGTTCCTATCTCTTAAGAGTATAGAGTCAATTGTAAAGGAACAACTGAAACATTGTACTTACTTTTAGGCCAATCTATGGTTGCATGTATTCAACTCCTTATGAAATAAAATCTTTATTTATTATTTGAGTTTCTTTTTTTTTTTTTTTCTTATGCTTCTTTTGTTTAGCACTTATTATACTCCTTGTGTTTCCCACATAGTTGGATAATAAGGCTTCAAATATCTGCCATTAATTTTCTTAGGGTGTACATATCCATTCAAATTTCTCAAATGATATGCTCCCCAAGGCAAAACTCTATGAACTTGATATGGTCCTTCCTAATTAGGTGACCATTTACCAAACTCATGGCTTTTAATCCCTATTGGGAGTATTGTCTTCCATACTAAATCACCTTCATCAAAGCTAATGTGCTTGAATTTCTTATTATAGTTTTTGGCTGCTTTCTTCTTTTGGAAAAGAATGCTATTTAATGCCAAAATTCTAGCTTCATCCACATTCTCTAACTCCAAGCACATACTCTGATGGTACTGCTCAGGAGCTAACTGATCTTGGTATCTCACCCTCAAGGACTTGATGTTAATTTCTATAGGTAACACTGCATCATGCCCATATACTAAGGCGTAAGGAGTAATTCATGTACTTGATCTTGGAGAAGTCCTATAAGCCCATAATACATCCAATAGTAAGTTATGTCAATCCCTGGGATTGTCTTCCACAACTCTGTGTATTCCTTTTTTCAAGGATTTATTAGATGATTCTGCCTGACCATTTGCTTGTGCATAATAGGGGGTAGAATTAACAAGGCTAATTCCAAACTCTGCCATAAAAGACTTTACCATCTTCCCATCAAATACAGTTCCATTATCAACAGTTATGGTCTGTGGGATGCCAAATCTATGGATCAAATCTTTAATGAATCCAATAACTTCAATCTGGTCTATAGCCTTATATGGTTTAGCTTCGACCCACTTAGTGAAGTAATTTGTGGCCACTAAGATGAAACAATGATGCTTCGAAGAGGATGGATGTATTTTTCTTATCATATCCATAGCCCATCCTCTAAATGGCCAAGGCTTCACAACCGCATGCAAATCAGTTATTGGTACATGTCTTAACGTGCCATGCTTTTCGCATGCTTGGCAACCTCTAGCATATTCTATACAATCTTTAAGGATGGTTGGCCAATAGTAGGAATGTCTTCAAAGTAGCCATCTCATCTTCACACTAGGTTGATGAGCACCACAGATGCCTTCATGAACCTCAATCATGGCTGTCAATGCCTCCTTTGGTCCTAAACATCCCAATAATAACCCATCCGCTCCCCTTTTGTAAAGAGCATTACCATACACTATGTATTGCATAGATTGTAATTTGATTTTTCTACTGCCTTTCAAAAATAGGCCAGCTAGATATTACACTATTGGATACCTCCAATCTTATTCTTGTAAGTCATTATGATTGAATTCTAACACCACATTCCTTTTAGTTAAGGGTGTTATTACTTTTTAATATGTTGTTTGGCTTATGTTCATTTAAGTGTTATCCCTTCTCCTGAAATTCAAAGCCTTCTGAGCCACATCATTAGCTTTGTTATTCATGAATCTTGGGACATGAATCACATTTTCTATCTAGAATTGAGAAAGCAAATGTAATGCAACAACATAGTATGGCAACATGCTTGCGCTTTGACATTTGAAAATTCTTTTCACTTGGTTAACCACTAATTGAGAATTCCCAAATATATCAACTACATGAGCTTGTAATCCAATAAGTATTTCCAGTCCTATTATTAAAACTTCATATTCAGCTTGATTATTGGAACAAGTAATTTCATCCACTCTGAAATCATGTGTGGTTTCTACCCCCTGTGGTGACTTAATCACCACACCAATTCCAGTTAGACCATTGGCTTTTGATCCATCAAATCACATTTGCCATAGTTCAATATTAACCATACCAAGATCCATTATCTCTTGGCTTTCTGTCTGACATGGATAATCTGCCAAGAAATTAGCTAAAACTTGTCCTTTTACTGCTTTTTGGGGGACATATTCTAGATGAAATTCTAATAAAGCTAGTATCCATTTGCCAATTCTTCCTCTCAACATAGGTCTAGACAACATATATTTAACCAAATATGTGGTTGCAATTACCAAGACAGTTATAGGCAAAAGATAGTATCTTAGTTTCATTACAGCAAAATACAATGCAAGGCATAGCTTTTCTACAGCTGAATATTTACATTCACAAGAATTTAAGAATCTACTAAGGTAATAAACTGTTTGCTCTTTGCCTTCTTCATTGTTCTGGGCTAAGAAAACTCCCAGTGAATCTTCTGCTGCAGCAATATACAACTTCAAGGGCTTATCACCCTTTGGTGGCATCAGTACTGAAGCCTTGGCCAAGTAGGCTTTGATTCCTTCGAAAGCAGTTTGATGCTCTGCTATCCACACAAACTCCTCTTCATCTTTCAACCTTAATAAGGAAGAAAATACTTTAGTTTTCCCTGCAGTATTAAAAATAAATCTTTGAAGAAAATTAACCTATCCAAGGAATTTTTGTACTTCTTTCTTACTTATGGAGGCTTGGCTTCAATGATAGCTTTGGCTTTATTTTGATCAATCTGTATTCCCTTCTTGTGTACTACATAGCCCAAGAAGTTTTCAGCTGATACGCCAAAAGCACATTTGAGAGGATTAAGCTTCAACTTGAACTTTCTCATTCTTTCAAAAGCTGCTTCTAAGTGAAACAAATATTTCTCCATGGATTGGGACTTCACTACAATGTCATCAATGTAACACTCTAAATATCCTCCAATGAGATCATGAAAGATAGTGCTCATAGTCCTTTGATATTTAGTCCCAGCATTCTTTGGGCCAAATGGCATCTTAACCCATTCGAAGGTGCCAATATTCCCAGGACATCTGAATGCTGTCTTATGGATATCCTCTTTTGCAATGCAGATTTGGTTATAACTAGAGTGTCCATCCATCATTGATAAAATCTTGTGCCCTGCTGAACTATCCACCAATAAATCTACTATGGGCATGGGGTACTCATCTTTTGGAGTTGTTAAATTCAGGTTTCTAAAATCGATGCATACCCTAATTTTACCATTCTTCTTAACTACATGCACAATATTGGATAGCCATTCAACATACCTAGCTGTTCTAATAAAGCCTGCCTTAAGGAGCCTAAGAATTTCCTCCTTGACCTTCTGAATTAGTTCAGGACTCATCCTTCATGGTTTTTTCTTGTATGGCTTGAAATTAGGCTTCATAGGGAGCCCATGTTCTACTAATGACCTATCCAATCCTGGCAGTTCATTATAAGACCATGCAAAACAATCTTTATATCTCTTTAAGACCACCAACAATTGGTCCTTGTCAAAAGCACTTAACCAGGCACTAATGTAGGTGGGTAGCTGTGTAGAATCTTCCCCTCAATTAACATTTTCCAAAGGGTCTTGTATCTGAGAACTCACTAATGCTTCCTTTTTGATTTCTTCTGTCTTCGAAGCAATTTCTTTGCTTTGTTCTGCTCCCATTTTCTCTGATCTAACATCTTTGCCCTCCTCCTCATAGACAAAGTCTGTCCATAAAGCATCTTCCTCCTGTATTTCCTGGACTTTTGTTTCGATGTCCAACGCATAGTATTTATCAAAGGTCAAAGGTCTGACATGTTGTTGTTTATGCTTACAGCCCACTATCATGGCTTCCTTCTCTTGTTCTTGAACCTTTTGGACTATTGCTTTTAAGTCTAATGTTGTGAACTTAACTAAAGCCAAAGGTCTAGCTTCTTGGGTTTCATCTTCTTGCCTACAACCAGGCATCATTATCATCTTTGACGACGAATTCTTTATCAGCACTCTCCTGCACCAAGTGCTTCAGGTGTGCTACTTCCTCATCAGCCGTCACTTCGGCTGAACCATCAGGTTTTCTCAAGATATTGAGTGGTGTTACTCCTTCAGTATACAACTTGGCCTCTGCAAAATCAGCACTAGCAACAAAGGGTTGAGGGTTTGCATTGATCTCCTCTGTCTCTCCATTGCACAAGGCCATCATTGTCTTCTGATGTAGAGAGGAAGGCACACATTTGTTGGTGTGAATCCAATCCCTACCAAGTAGAGCATTATACTTAGCATTGCTGTCAATAATAAAGAATGCCGTCATGCAATCTCTGGTTCCTACACTCAAGTTGATGGGCAAAATACCCTGAGCCATCTGTTTATCTCCAGCAAAACTAGCAATGGTTGTGTTGGTTGGGATTAGTCTGGGGTTCCTTTTCCCTAGTTTCTTCAAAGAAGATTTCAGAAGTAGGTTCACCGTTGCTCCATTATCCACCAATACCCTATTCATCTGTATCCCATCGAAAAAAGCCTCGATATACAAGGGCTTGACATGCTATGTCATGGATGTTGTAGAATACTCAAAAGGATATGAAAGATTAATACTCACCTCCTCCTCACTCTCGTTCTCAGTTTCCATTGGTGTGGCCACTTCGGATTCATCTTGAACCATACTAACCTGTGATTCTTCATTAGAAACTGGAATAGGGTCAATCTCCTGACCTTCTTGGTTTCCATCTTCAGCCTGGAACTCCTGTGGTAGTATATGCACCATATTCACTGACACTGGAGAAAATGAGCCAAATTGAACCACTGGTTGTACTTGCTTCTTTTCCAGGCCAACTTGTTCAATCACTTTAGAAACATCTTCCATGCTGCATTTTGGCACTTCAATACTAGTGACTTCCTTCGAATGGTCTGCTCCTGCTAGTTTTTCGACCAAAAAGTCTGTTCAGCCATGAAGGCTTCAAACATCTCCTCCTCAACCATCTCTTTCCTTTAACCTGGGTCAGCTTCTCCCTCTGTCTCACTGTCGCTTTCTTTCAAAGCCTTTTCAAGACCTGCTAAACTATATCTTTCTTTGGCTTTCAGTTCAGAGTAAACTTCAGCTAACTGCTCTTTGCTGAAACTTTTTATGTCCTGAGGAGTCGATTTTGGACGATGACCTAACTTTGGACTTTTCTTCCCTTTGTCTGGCCTTTTAGCTGGGCCAATGAAGAATTTTCCCCACTTTCTTTCAAATCCTTTTGGTATTGAGTGTGCCTTCGCTGGATCTTCCTCCTTTGGGACCTAGAAATTACTGGGACCATATTTGGTTCCTTTGTTTTTGGATGTTTTAGTAATACCCAATTATTTGGAGTCACCAAAGGAGGTTTAACCATCCTACCCTGGTCTCCAACAACACTTCTCTAGGTAGGTACTTCCTTAGGCTTGTTTTACATGACAAACCAATCTGCAACCCCAGGTACCCATGAACCCACTAGCTCAGTTGTTGAACTGTCTCTTTCTGCATTCGAAGCCAGTTTCGAAGCTACCTTTGGAGTTAGGCCTAATTCAGGCCTTCCATGAGGGTAACTACTTTTCATTTTGTGTGAGGCTGGTCTAGGAGGCCAGTCTCTGGCTTTGATCCCATAACTTGAGCCCACTTCAGACCTTCTTTTAGGATGATTGCCCTCCATCCTGTAGTAGTTGGGTGGTCTGAACTCATGTAAAGGTCTCTTGCCCTTGGAATGCACTCTAGTAGCTGTTAGTCCAGCCAAGAATTGCTGATGCTTGGGACTAGTTGGGTATGGCCTTTTGTTGTAGGCACTGGTTGGTTTAGGGCATCTCTGCACATCCTTGTAATACTGTTTCCCATCAATTGAAAGCCCTTTCAACCATTTGTAACTTAACTTGCATCTGGGACACATTCTTTGCATTGCAGCTGCCTCTAAAGAGTCATTATCTAGTGCCTCCTCACTAGAGTCTTTCCTTTGGTCTGCAAAGCGCTGCCTATTCGCTGGTGAACTTCTGGCATCTTTCTTGACAGTAGTATGACTGGCAACATGCATCTACACATTAACCTCTTCCAATTCCTTCAAGGATAAGTTCTGGAAGTCTGGCACAATAACATTGGCTGTAACTTCTCCAATTTCTGGGAATGGATTAGTGTCAATCCCCATAGCTTTCTCTACTTTAGTTGGGAATTTTAAACTTCCTTTTCAAATCTGTTCTTGGATCTTGTCCCAAAAAACAATACAGTTTTTAGTTGAGTGGGACTAGGAATTGTGCCATTTACAATACATTTTTCCTTTAAATTCTTCTAAAGAAGGAATTTTGACTCATTTTGGTAATTTTAGGAAATTTGTTGCAAGCAAATGATCAAAAATGTCATCGCCTTTGTTAAATCGAAAGAATATTTCCTATGAAGGTCTTTCTTTTTAAACTGTTGATCTATTATAGTGTCTTTATGAATTAACGCCTCACAGATCACAGGCTCTTTTCCTACGATCACTGCTGCATTAATCTCATAATTAGGATCTCTATAATACGTCTTGTATGATACATTACTTCGATCTTGTTCTTCCTCAAGTAATGATTGATATCTAGACACCTTATAGGTTAATTCCACTAAGTCTCGAAACTCAGTTGAGTCAAACTTCTTTCGAAGCCTAAACACTAAACCATTTTGAGCCAATCTCACAAATTCAAGCTCTGGTAGAATAATCCTACACTTGTTTTGTGCTCTTTTGAATCTAGCAATAAATTGAACAGTCTTCTCATCAGGCCTTTGACTCAACCTTGCCAAATCTGCATAGAAACTTCTGGTTCCGTTTGGAAGAATTAGGCATAAAATGCCTCCTCCATTTGTTACCAAGTTTGGATAGAGCCAGGTGTAAGGTTAATATACCATACAAAAGCTACCCCAGTTAGAGAATTTGGAAAAAGTCTTAACTTCGTGTAATCATTATTGGTAAATTCACCACATTGGGTAACAAACCTAGCAATATGTTCTACCGTTGACTGGTTTCCATTTCCATAAAAAAGAGCAAAGTTTGGTATTCTAAATCCTCTTGGGTATTCATGTACCCTATCCACCCATTCTGGATATGGTTTCCTATACACAGGAGTTTGAACCCCCCGAGCCATAGGTCCACACATTTCTCTGACAATATCAGCAATTTGGTCCCTAGAAACCATATTTTGTGATTGTTGAACCACCACTAGAGGAACAAGCATAGGATTTAGTGGAAAACCTTGTGCCTGAGGTCCTCTTGGTCCATAGGGAGGTATATTTGGGACTAGCTGTCCTTGTGGTGCTGGCTGCTGTTGAAGGTATGGTTGACCTCTCTGAGCCTGTCCTGCGAAAGGTGCTGGAACAGGTGTTGTGTCTCTTTCAGCCGCAGAAAACCCTTCCAACCCCCCGGGTACAAATTCGAACAAAGGATTAGTGAACCCCCTTGTGCCAGGTATGGCTTCGAACATGGGATTTGGAAACATCCTTATGCCATTTTCTTGTGTTAGCCTAGATCCACCAATTTGCATGACTTCACTATTAAGTAATGAGGCATTTTGATTTATCATAGGCCTCGAAAGAGGCTCATACCAAGACTGAGGTGATGGTCTTTCATAATTTTGATTACTAGTTTGACCATTAGTATGTCCATTACTTTGCATAGGCTGTTTATCTATAGCCAATCTTTACTGAAGGGCATTTGAAATTTCCTCTTTATGCCTTGTGTTAGTTGGTTGATAGGTATTCATCCGATCCATAAAGGATATTGCCCATCTTTCCGTTGTGTTCATTAACTGCTGTCCCATGGCATCTACTAGGCCTTCCCACAGATTCATTGGTTGAGTAAATGGAAAAGTGTATGGTCCAATTCCATAGTCTCGTCCACTATTCTGGAGACGTGGTACATGTTCTGCATTACTGGTCTGTTCAACCAAAGGTTCTGATGAGATAGGTGCTTCCATAGGATGTGTTATCACATTATCCTCTAGATTAGGTACATCTACCTCTCCTTCCACACCTTCTTCTAGGCGTTTATTTTCTCCTTGTCTCCTACGTCTAGCCATTTCAATTTGTCCCACTGGGCGTGCCAAAAATATATGTTGGCTTTTTGGCTTTCAAAGGTTAGTATTGTAATTTTAAGCGTGCCAACAAGGATCAATCAGTCCTTACAAAAGATTAATTGCCAACCAATTATCAGACGATTGTGTTTCAGTTCTTTCAGCCTCAATGAAGAGAACTTTTACTGGTGGCTTGTTTAGGAGATTTTAGTAAACAACAATTAAATGAAGAACAATTGCAGCATTTCATTAAGTAAAAATGAAAAACTTACAATGATCTGATCCAGCCTTGTAGAGGTTTACAGCAACAAGTTATTCGAAACTACTCCTATGAATAACGTGCAATACAAGAATTTGAAATGCAGAAATGTAAAGAACAAGAAATGTAAAAATTGGAAAGAAAATAAAGTAGATAAAAACTGGTTTCTAGATCTGAGTCTGGGTCCTCTTTCTGGGGCCTTCTCTGCTATTTATACTTCTCAATGATAACCGTTGAAATGAGCTTCTAACTGTCGAAACATCACTCCATGATCGCTGATCATGCTCTCTCACAGTTAGCTCCACTACGCCATGTCTGCAATTAGGCTTCCTTCCTGCTTTTGAATTTGAACCTTGTGAGTAACTGTTAGGCCACATCACCTTATATCCCTCGATCATTCCAGTGCTACGCAAACCCATTATTACTAGTATGGATTGACATGTGTCTAACTATAGTTGGCGATTTATATTACCTTCCCAAATTGTCCTTCTCATACCACGTGTTGAATCGTGATTGGCTTATACAATTTATACAGCCAACAACTTCTTTCTATCTTTCTTGTAACTTTGAAGTATTCAATAATTTTTTTTATTTCTATAATTATTTTATTTACTATCTTTTAATTTTATAGAGGTCTAAAAGTATAAATAAGAGAATATTGGTGAAAAGTCTAACCTAAAAAGTGTATAAGGTATTAGATTTAAAAAAAAAATCTTATTTAGTGGTAAAGAAAAGCTAAAAAAGTCGGTAACACCGGAAAAGTCACTAAAAAATTTTGCTGGAAAAGTCGCCACCAGCAACAACTGTTGGTGACCGCAGATGGTGGTGGTAAGGTAGAGAAATGTGTGATATTCAATAAATAGGGTATTAAATGAGGACATGTGTCACATTTCAACAAATAGTTAATTTGGTGAATTTTAATAGATTAACAAATAGGGTTGGTGAATTTCATCAGATAGACAATAGGGTGATTTCAAGAGATAGAGATAGGTTGCTTTGATTTTAACAAATAGTTGTCATTTTAGACAAATTGTATTCTTTTGACTCAAAGAGATTAGTGCTTGAGCTTAATGGCCCAAAAGATTTAAAAATTGACCTATAACCTGAGTATCTTATAAATAAACTAACATTCATCAGGAGAGATTACGCTTATTATCTACACAAGTTAAAAGACTAATAAAATATTTATATCAAATGAAGTAAGATTGATAATTTCAATTCAAAGAAAAACTTTAATGTATGTATTTTTTACTCTATACATTCAATATTTGAAGTAATTATTTGCAAATATTAAATTTGTATTTATTTTACTAGTACCATAATAATTAATAAAGAGTATAGGTTGGCATCTATATATTATAGAAAAATGCTATATTATATAAGCAAAATGGAAAATTTAGTGAGGAGCTTTATAAGAGTTTCAATATCTCATATTAATTTTCTTGATTTTCTTAATTTTAAACAATTAAGAAAGTCTCCATTGGCTAGCTTCCATTTAATCATATAAAAATAAAATTCTAATTAGTTTATGATTTATTTGATAATCCCACATTGGGAGAAAAAGGAAAAAGTGAGTTATTTTACACATATAAAATGAATCTTATACTCTCATTTAATATTGTAATGTTGTGCATGTTTCAATTCACTATAGTTTAAATTTTAAAATAAAATTTAAAAGTTCTAATTAATTAATTTTTTTGTAAGTTGGTTGGTCTTTTGACCTAACTGATTAAGCTAAATCATTATTTTTAATTTGACTAATTCGTTGGCTTAACTGCGATTTTAGTGATTTTATCAAAATATATTGATTAGATTTGTTTAATTTGAAATAAACTAAAGATTGATCTGATTAAAGATTGAACGACTGAGATTGCCTGATTAGAAATAAAATTCCCACCCAAATAATTGTTAACTTTTATTTTATAATCCCACATCGAAAAAAGAAAGAAAAGTAATAAAAGTGAGTTGTTTCACTTATATAAAGTGAACCTTAATATTATAGACTTGTAGTGTTACGCATGCTTCAATTCAAGGCAGTTTATATTTTAAAATTAAAATAACATTTAAAATTTTTAATTAATTAATTTTTATATAAATTGGTTGGTCATTTGACCTAACTGATTAGGCTGAACCGGTTTTGGTTTCACTAATTCGCCGGTTTAACTATAATTTCTCATATTGATTTTCTTAATTTTAAACAATTAAAAAAAATTCATTGGCTAACTTCTATTTAACTATATAAAATAAAACTCTAATTAATTTATGATTTATTTTATAATCTCACATCGGGAGAAGAAGGAAAAAAAATGAGTTATTTTACTTATATAAATTTATTCTCATTTAATATTATAGTATTGTGCATAATTTAGTTCAAGACAATTTAAATTTTAAAATAAAAACTCTAATTAGCATATGATATGGTTTATTTTATAATCCCACATCAAAAGAAGAAGGAAAAACTGAGTTGCTTCACTTATATAAAGTAAATGTTATACTCCCATTTAATATTGTAGCGTTGTGTATATTTCAATTCAAGACAATTTAAATTTAAAAATAAATAAATAAATAAAAAATTGAAAGTTTTAATTAATTAATTTTTGTATAAGTTGGTTAGTCTTTTGACCTACCTGATTAGGCTGAATCATTTTTGATTTGACTGATTTGCTGATTTAACCGTGATTTTAGCGATTTTATCAAAATATATTAGTTAGATTTGTTTGATTTGAAATAAACTAAAGATTGACATGTTTAAAAATTGAACGAATGATTGCTTGATTAGAAATAAACTTCCTACCCAAACAATTGTTAACTTTTATTTTACAATCTTACATTGGGAAAAGGAAAAAAAGAAAAGAAAAGTGGCTTCACTTATATAAAATGAATCTTATGCGCATATTTAATATTGTAGTGTTTTGCATGTTTCAGTTCAAGACAGTTTAAATTTTAAAATTAAAATAACTTTTAAAAGTTTTAATTGATTAATTTTTGTATAAGTTGGTTGGTCTTTTGACCTAGCCTATTAGGTTGAACTGTTTTCGATTTGACTGATTTGCTGGTTTAACCGTGATTTTAGTGGTTTTATCAAAATATATTAGTTAGATTTGTTTGATTCAAAATAAACTAAAAATTGATTTAATTAAAGATTAAATGATTAATATTGTTTGATTTGAAATAAACTTCTCGCCCGAACAATTGTTAATTTTTATTTTACACAATTCCACATTAGGAAAAGAAGGAAAAAGTGAGTTGTTTCAATTATATAAAGTAAAAATATATACTCCCATTTAATATTGTAGTGTTTTATATATTTCAGTTGAAAATAGTTTAAATTTTGAAATAAAATAAAATTTAAAAGTTTTTATTAATTAATTTTTGGGTAAATTGGTTGGTCTTTTGACCGATTTTAACAATTTTATCAATATTTCTAAAAGTAGGTTTAAATTTTATGACTGAGCAATCGTTTGGCATAGCAAATAAGGCTATTTTAGCCATAAAAATACAAAATAAGCTAAAAAATCAATAAGATAAAATGTCACATTCAAACTATAATCATTTCATTTTTACTCTCATAAAAGTTAAAAAAGTCAAAAAAATCTATCCCAAACGAGATTTTAGCTCC
Organism: Camellia japonica; assembly: GCA_030407325.1. Taxonomy (NCBI): domain Eukaryota; kingdom Viridiplantae; phylum Streptophyta; class Magnoliopsida; order Ericales; family Theaceae; genus Camellia; species Camellia japonica. The sequence continues at coordinate 78,456,646 of JAPPVO010000013.1, read as the reverse complement.
AGGCTAAAATAGCCAAAGAGCCAAAAAATAAAAAAATCAACCCACGTTCCAAACGATGCCAAACTTTAACATAGAATAAACTAAAACTAAAAAATTTATAAAATGAAATTTATTTTTATTTTATCTAAAATATAATTTTTTTAATTTATTCTATTTTTTTCATCTTTACCAATTAAATTATAACATCTATTTTCTATTGTGAACTTAAAATATGTAATTAATAACATAACAACAGCAACATATATTCTAATAAAATAGTTCAAATTTAATTCATTTTAAATAAAGTTTATATTATTATTTAATTTTAAAATTTTTAATTATTTATTTAGCTCGTACGTTGTACGAGTTCATTTGCTAGTAACATAAAACCAAAACTCAAAAAAGATCAAGCGGCTAATATTTATCGCGGTTGAATTTGAGAATACTTGAACTCTTCTAGAGAACATGATTATAGGATGCATTTATTATTATTATTATTATTATTATTATTTTATTTCTTTGTTTCTTTCTTTCTCTCTTTAAATGGAAATGAAAGAAATAATTTATTTCCCCCCCAAACTGTGATCTAATTAAATTTCTTTTTAATGAACTCGATCTCATAGTAACTGAACTGTTAATAAAGATAAACTTCTTTCCTATTGGTGGAAAGGATTGTCCGGTTAGAAATTATGGTTTTTATAGGTTTATTTTGGAATAATTCTGAGTTCAAATTTGAGTGGGCCCACACGTCTTTTGGGGTGGGTCCAAAGAAATGACGTATTCATTGTCGCATGGCAAGTCACACAATGCACACGGTTCGTCAAAACCATTTATGAGTGAATGAGAACTTGGCATCGTCTTCGGGTTCGTAGAATGGGAACTTGACATAGTTAAATGTGGGTTACCTTAAAATTATTGTCCCACATTGAAATTTTAAGAGAGTTTGTGTGTGTATATAAGCTCTAGGTGGACATATTTAGGTTGGGCCCCAAGAGGTACCCCAAGTTTATAAAAATGAGTAGTTATGGACAAAGTGGGCTTTGGCTCAAACCACCATGCTCGCACTGCAGCTATCTGGGCAGATTGTGGGTTGGGTCCTAATATTAATTTTTTGAACAAAATTTATTTAGATTTTTCTAAAATTCCTGCAGGAAAAATTTGAATTTTGTACCAAACAGTTTGAATTCAAATTTTTTTGCTCCTAACCAGTGTGTCCTCTCCAAACCAGTCTAAGTAGATTCAAACAGATTTTCAAACCATTTTAACAGATTGCACCAGACAGATTCAAGTTCTTTCCCAGACAAATTCAAAACTGTTTCAACAGTTTGCATCGGTTCAATTCAAAATCAGACTTGTTCAGTTTGAATCTATACCTGTTCGATCCTTCCAAAAAGTCACCACTTAGCCTATAAATACTAAAATTCTTCTAGCAGTTTCATCAATCTAAAATTTTGTTGTTGCCTTTCGTTTTGCTCTCTTGCATAAATATATTCTTCATATTAATTTTAGACAAATTTTTGATAGTATAGAACATAGGTTCTAGTTCACCGAAACAGATTGTTTTTAGTGCTAATACAATCTGTGAAAGATCATATTATCCTAGGAGATAGACGCTATTATTTCGTAAGCACCTGAGTGGGACGAATCTGTCTTAAAGATAGAGTGTTACACACTCGACTTGATCATTCTTGTTCTTAAGTTATTTTGGTAAATAAATTCTTTAAGTAATTTATTTTGTTTATTTGATTTGTTTCATGTTATTTATTATACACAGAAGATTGATCCAACATGTCCTACATAGTTAGGCCTATAAGAGTCATCTCCTCTCACTTCAATAATTTGATTTGATGTAAAGCATCAATGAAAAAATAGATTCATCTAATAATCTTATTTGTACAGGCACAAAAAAATATCGTATTAAAAGATTCAATGAAAAAGATGGTCAGAACTACTAAGAGATCACCATCTACAAAATAAAATAAAAACAAAAAAAAAAATTTTAAAAAATATCTAAAAATTTTGTTTACAAAAATTGATCTAATCTAGATATAATGAGATTACAAATTCAGGGAGGGAAATGTAATTTTTCAAATGGAAGGGAGAGATTTATATTAAACAGAAACCTCAATAGGTGTCAGTGTAATTTACCCAAAAAAATTCGTTTTAAAATCAAAATTTTAGTTTTTATTTTTGAATAACAGTTTATGATTATGATTATCAAATTAATTTATTTGTTTTTTTTTTTACGGATGAACAAGTTCCAAAAAATTACAAAATAAACTATTTAAATTACTATATATATATTTTTTTTAAAAAACTATTTAAATTAATGAAGTGGAACCTACCATGGATCTCATGAATCCAATTAAACAAAATAGTGATTCTCAACTAAAGTTAAGTAAATCCCTTAATTTTTGCCAAAAAAAAAAAAAAAAAAAAAAAGGAAAAAAGAAAAGTAAATCCCTTTATAATATTAGGGGCAGCTCTTCGCAAGATTTCATCTAAATTGCTCTCTCTTTTTCAGGCAAAAATTTTCATCTAAAATCTTTTTGCACAAAATTAACGGTCCTTAAATTTATTTTTTAAATCTTTTAAAAAATTTGCCGGTAAGGTCCTTGGTTGACTTTTTTAGACGGTTTTTCTTGATGACTCAAATGACGATTGCAATTAATATCTTAATATTTTTTGCAAAAAAAAAAAAATTCAATTCTAGGAATAAAATAATTTGGTTTCAAATTTTTTTTCAAGACGTTATAGTGTTTTAGTTTTGGGAGAGGTTTTCCTCCTGTTCGCAATTAAATTGGAGGCTGTTGTCTGCGTGTGGTTGTGGTAAATCTTACTCAAAGTATATTTTAATAATTTAAACTGTTCAATTTGTAAAGTCTATAAAATACATGACCCTTACAAAAAATTCATGTGGATCACACATTGATAATCATTTAATCAGATTATATTTGTGTCAATAACAAATATGATTTTAAAAAGGATAGTGCTATATAAATATAATTTGTATATAAAAAATTCATAAATGATATGTCTTATTTATAGTCATTCATTCAGAATTAAAATATTTATCACTTTAACTCATAAATACAAAAATATATATATGGTTTTTCATAATTAAAATATGTCCTAAGTTTTTTATAAAAATTATATATATGATTTTTCTTAAAATAATAAACATCTCTTCGCTTTGAGGTTTTCATGAGAAGCGAAGGACAGAAGCCGCAACTCAGATGTTACTGTCATTGGCATTTTCCTCTCAGGAAATTTATTAGATAATTTTTGAATATCACATGGTTATAATCTTTCACTAATTATTATTTATTATGTCATTTTATATATTTCAATCACCTAATATAAAATTATAAAATTTTATTTTTTTTCATCAATTATACTATCATAAAATATTAGGTAATAGTATTCTTAGACCATTGAATAATCACCCTTCTTCCATCCCATGTGCTCTAAATTTATGACACGTAACTTCAATTACTTTGACCATTCAAAATCCTTCTCGCATATTATATTATTCCACACTCTTCGAGGGTCCTAATTGATTCATGTAAGTCCTGTTAAGAGCATTCACACCGGTCTTTTTAAATTTTTAATCAAATTATAATTAAAAAAGTCATTTTTTTATTTTAACTAATCACCTTATTGTATCAAACACTCTATTCTAACTCAATCCTATTAAAATATTTGTTATTCTTTTTTTTATTAAATTGATGAGCTGCTAGCCAAACAATTCTTATGTTCCTTTGTAAAGGTAAAACTGAAAGAAATGCAAAAAAAAAAAAAATGTCTTTGACCGGCCAGCGTTCAGCCGGACTTCTAAGCGGATATTCGGCAATACACAAGTAGCGATGAATAATACATCACTTGTTGTGGCAAGATACTATAGCAAACACAAATTTTGACGAGCTGCAAGCGAGACTGACGGAGGTGGTTTTTTGAAATTTATATCGTTAATTTAGCTAAAAAACGATTTTAACGATCCTGATGTTGATGCTCTAAGACTTGTTTAAGTCTATCATAAACTAATTTCCGATATACCAAAAATAAAAAACTATAAACAAAAAATCTATTTAAAGAAATAGACTTTTGAGTTAAACTTATGGTCATTCTAGAATAAACACTCAAAAATATATATACCATACCAGGTTATTTGATTAGCATGATTAATAGTGAGGGATTAATAATTTATAAAATAAGTGTATGATTAGGTATTCAACTCGATTAGTGAAATACATAATTTTCTTTTGTTCACGTTTATTTTGCAAACTATTTGATATAAACTAAATAAGTGTACTGCACTTATTTAGGTCACATCATCTCTTTACTTTTTTACACATCTTTTCATAAAAAGTTAAAAGTATACTTATTTAGATCATCTCAAACAAAAAATTATATGTATGTTTTGCGTTGATGGCCATAAGATTAAAAAATTCCTCAATTTAAGTGTTAAACTAAAAATAGATTATTCAATATGTATAAAATCAAATCTAAAATTTATTCTTTTAAAATTGTATATTTTAATTTTTATATTGTTACGGTGATGGTAATTGTGGTGGTGGTGGCATCACTACAACAAATGGCACTTTTGGCTACTAAATTTTTAGTCGCCAAAATCAAGTTTTAGTCACCGAAGGTTTTTAGCGACTAAAAGTTTTAGTCGGGAGGTTAGTCACTGGAGAATTGTCGGAAAAAGTAATTGGCAACTAAAACAAGTTTGGTTGCCAAAAGTATTAAATTGCTGACTATTTTTTTAGTCGCCAAAAGTATTAAAGTAAAATTAAATATAACATTTTCAGCGACTATAATTTGTTGTCACGAAAAACTTCAATTATTTATAACAAATAAAATTTTAGTTGCTAAAAATATTTTGTTCGTCATCTTATTTTTTTTTAGCTACTAAATATTTCAGTCACCTAAAATTTGATTGTTTTTTGGCTACTAAACTTTTAGTCGCCTGAAGTCTGATTTGTTGCTACCTACTAAACCTTTAGTCGCCAAAAATATTTTGTTGTTCATCTTTTTCTTTTAGCTACTAAATATTTTAGTCATCTAAAGTTCGATTTTTTTTTTTTTTTTTTTTGGCTACTAAACTTTTAGTCACCTAAAGTCTTACTTGTTTTTGCCTTAGTCGCAAAAATATTTTTGTTGCTTTTTTGCCTTTTTTAGCTACTAAACATTTTAGTCGCCTAAAATCTAGTTGTATATTGGCCTCGTTTGGGAAGTGGCTATTTTAGTAGGCTATTTTAGTTTTGTGTTTGGGAAGATGAGATGAATTTTTAGTTGAGTTGTTATATTGGAAAGTGTGTTGAAATGATGTTTAAATTTAAAATGACAAATTTGTCTCTAAAAATATATTTTTTTAAATTGATTTCAAGGGGTAAAACCGTGATTTACTCATTGCCGACTGTGCAGTGTAGGCTGTGCTACACTGCCGGCTGTGCAGCAGGCTATTTTTTTTTTTTTTTTTTTGAAAAAGCTGTCAACAGTGTTGATTTTATGCTTTTATCTCAAATGAGGCTATATTAGCCTAAACCACGTCTTCCCAAACACCCCCACTAAACTTTTAATCGCCAATTTTTTTTTTATTTTCTTTTTTTAGCTACTAACTATTTAGTCACTAAAATATATATTCTCTTTTTGCCTATGGATTGTTTGGTTGCCAAAAACATGATTTTATGTTTTTTCTCAAAATTCTAATTTGTCCACAACCTATATGTATTCCGCACAACCTGTACTATATATATGAATAAAATAACATATATATATATATATTATCAATCATCCCACAATCTGTATCCATTTTACTTTCAACCATCCAAAAAGAAATAACATTAAATGTCAAATTCCATACAAACCAACTATAGTCTAAACTAAAATAATACTTCCATACAAAATATAGAATCATACAAAAATTAGGCACTCTGTATACAAAAAAATATATGCACTAGCATGCCAAATGGCCATTTGGCGTGGTACAAATTACCATCATAATCTATACCACGACAAAAAGGTAATCTATATACCACACCAGTAATTATCCTGTCTATGTCAAAAGTTATCTGTAGGAGTAATACTAATCCACAAGAGTAGAAGATGACAAAATTAGCAGGATTATACAAAAGTCTAACTTGTCCTCCATATACAGAAATAGATTATCCACAAGTCCACATCAAAAGTCATCTACAAAAAAAAAAAAAAAATGCAACCATTAGTATCCGAAATGCATGGTTAAATGTATCTATCTATTCATGTGTTTTAAAACTAATAGTAATGCATTAATGATAGCCTTTTGTTGATCATGTGATCTGTCCCTTTTTTTTTTTCTTCAGTTAATGGAAATGGAAATTTGATCATGCAGTAGATAAGAAAAATTATCAATAATGCATATGCATGCATTATAATAGTATTAGTTCATCATGCTACGATTACAATATCAAACCCACAAAACTGTAGAAATCAAACCAAAGAATAAGCAAACCCATTTACGACATCAAACCTAGGAGTGTAAAAATGACTTGTGGCTCGGGGTGAGCCAGGCCTGATTAGGCTCGGGCTCGAGCCCTACCCGAGACCTTGGGCCTGGGCTTGGGCCATCATTTAGAAACTCGTGGGCCCGCTCATGGCCCACTCAAATCCCTGCCCGCCCTAGGGTCAGTGTCATTTTTTATTGAAAAAAATAAAATTTTGGTGAAAAGAATAGAAAAAAATAAATAATATTCAAGCCCTGTCCAAGCCCAAGCCCAAGCCCACCAGCCCAAATGTCCCATAGGACTGAGCCTAATTTTCTAGCCCGTGGGCCGAGCCGACCCGGCCCAAATTTTGGCGAGAGCCCGCGAAACTCGACATGGGCCGGCCTGAGCCTGTGCCCAAGCCCAGGCCAAACCAAATTTACACTCCTAATCAAATCCATAAAACTATAGAAATAAAACCTGTTAAACCAAACCCATTTAAAAAATCAATACGAAATTAAACTCAATAAATCATATAAAACCCTAGAGCAAGAGCGAAAAATAGAAAAATAGAGAGAGAGAGAGAGAGAGAGAGAGAGAGAGAGACAGACAGACAGAGAGCAAGAGAGCAAGAGAGAGAGGGGAGAAAGAGAAAGAAGCTGTTCGTATTGCGACGGTGGCGATAGTGATTTGCAGCGGTGGCGACGTGCAGCGGACGTGAGCAACGGTGGTGAGTGACTTTAATGAAGCGAGAAGAGGTGAGGTTCTCTGTATGGGAGAGTGACAAAGGAAAACAATGTAAATCTAGACACCAATCATAAAAAATTTCCCACTAAAATTTTATAAAGCTTTTAGCGATGAAAACATTTTTTAGTCGGCTTAAGTTGACTATTTGGCAACTAATTGTTCTTTCGTTGGAAAAAATTGAGTATACCGCAACTATATATTTTTTAGTTGCCAAAAATGCATATTTGCCTACCAAACTCTTAGTTGCCAAAGAGTAACAGTACAATTATGGCTATTATTTGGCGAGTAAATTTATTTTAGTCGGCAAAAATTTGTATACTACAACTAAAATAAAATTTAGTAGCCTAAAAACTAGAGTAACGGCAACTAATATATTTTTTAGTCGCCTATTGTGGAATATTTATCTAATAATATTTTTTGTAGTCACCAATAAATAATATATGTCGACTAAAATAATTTAGTAGAAAAAAGCTAAACCAACGGCAACCAAAATCATATTTAGTCACCAAAAATTGAACTTTTGGCGACTAAATCCCTTTTAGTTGCCAAATTTGGTCGCCAAAAGTGTAAATTGTTGTAGTGCATGGTGGTGGTAGCAGTAGCATCGATAGCGGTGGTGATGGTGGTGGATGTCATGGCAGAAACGATGGTAATAGTAATAAATTGATAGTGGTGCTTGTGACAACAATAACAATGGTGATGAACGTGATGATAGTGGTGGTGGTGGTGGTGGTAGCGACGGCGACAGCGGCGGCATGATAATGATGTTGGTTACAGTGGTGACGGTGACGATAACGATAACGGTGACGGTGACGGAGGCATGGTGGCAATGGTGGTGGCGGTGACGTGATGACAGTAAATGTGACAGTGGTAGTGAGTTATAGAACATAATGTATTTTTAGTATTTATAAATTCAATTAGAATTATAAAACATAGTGTATATCGATATTTATATTTAGTATTTATAAATTCAATGAGAATTAAATAAGTTTTATATGATTTAATTTTTTTTTTTTTTAAGGTTTAGTGTACATTTTTAGAGGTACTTAAATTTTTAAGTGATATCATTTATGATTATCAAATGGACTTAGGGGCAATTTGGGAAGTTGGTAAAAAGTCAACTTTTTACCAACTTTCCAAAACACTCCTTAATTGATTATCAGTTAATAAATTTAGTTCTAAGTACTAAATTAGGTAATTAAACACCCCATAAAATAATATTTTAATGAATAAGTTAGAGCAAAATTAGTGTAAAGATCGATTTAACTATATTCTATGTCATGTCTAGCTCAATTTTAATTACTCAATCCAACTATTGTCCATTTTTACATGAAAGTTATAAGGGAAACTATACTTTTATGCAATATGATTTAATATATAATTGGGCGAACTTTGACATAGGATAAACTAAAATTAAAAAACTTATAGAACATAATGTATTTTTATTTTATCATAAATGTAATTTTTGTAATTTACTCCCTTTTTTTTTCATTTCTATCAATTAAACAATGACATTTATTTCTTATTAAAATCTACAACATACAATTAATGCCATAATTAAATAAAAAAAACCTTCAATAAAAATGATTAAAATTTAATTGATTCTAAATTATGTTTTCTATACATGTCAAACAAATTTTATATCATTATTAATTTTAAAATTAAATTTTAATTATTTATTTCAACCGTGCATAACAAGAATATACCGCTAGTTTATCATCAAGCGAAAGTCATTTATATCTAGATTGCAAAGTTTGCGGGGGTACCAATTTGTCAACACTTGGGTTTTTTCTAGGAAATTACAATATAGCATTCCATGTAGACGCCTCCAAAAGAAAACACTTGGATCAAATTGATAAATATGATCATAACCCAATAGGCAACATGGTCACTAAAGTCATACATGTTTAAATATGAGCCTAACCCAATTGGTACATTGTCACTAAAGTCATGCATGTTTAGTTGTTCTTATACATAAAGAGTTTAACGACCTATAAACATCAATTTAATGTTAGGCCTAAGTTTCAAAAATATTTGGATCGCCTTGTTCGGCCCTTTTGAAAGTAATTTGAATAAATAGGGTTGCAAACGAGTCGAGTCGAGTAGAGTTTTAATATGTTTGGTTTTATTAAGATTTTAATAAGTTCAAACTCTAGTTTGAGCTCAATAAAAATTAAACGAATTGAATTCGAGCCAAATTGGCTTAGACTTGATTCGAACTCGAGCATGTTCACGAACATTAACAAGCTAAAAATATTATAAATTTATACTTGTGTATGAAACTAAAGTGACAATTGAAACATTCATTATATGATTATATATACAATATATATAAACATACTAAAACAAAATATTTTACCAAAATAATAATATTTACTACCACTATTATATAAATATATTATCTATTTATATTTTTTAAATATATAAATAACATATTTATCTTATTTTTTTAACTTACTTTTATATTATTTAATATATAAATAATAAATATTAAACAAGTCAGCTAATGAGTCGAACTTTCGAGCCGAGCTTTAATATGTTTGAGCTTATTTATTAAAATTTTAACGAGCTTGAACTCGAACACAAAAAAAATTTAGTGAACTGAATTCGAACAAGCTCTTATTGAGCCAAGCTCGAATTCTTTCACGAATGGCTCTATTTATTTGTAGTCCTACGAAAAAAGCATGCAATGACCTGTATTTTTTTTTATTTTTTTTATTTTACAACTTTGTGTCCCAGTCATTTTGTACATATCTCGGCAAATTTTGGGACCTTGAGAATATCTTGGTTGTCAAAACTATCATTGTTAAATTTAGCAATAAAATTAAACATTTAACAAATTATTTTTCATTTTGGGATCAAAATTTTCGTCTAAAAAAATTAAACCTTCTAGCACAAAATTAATTATTCTCTTAGAATATATTTACTAGCAACACTTTAAAATTTTTGTTGGTAAGGTCATTCATTGACTTTTCAATTTTTCTTGATGACTCAAATGATGATTGTCATTAATCTCTTAATATTTTTATTACAAAAATTTTACTTTTGACATAAAAAGAAATTGGTTTCTAAAATTTTTATATATTATAGTGTTTTAGTGGAGATTGAATTGGAGGGTGTTGTCTGCGTGTGGTTGTAGTGGTAGAGACAGAGGCACGTTGGGACGAAACGAGTCAGGTGTCCCCTTCAATTTTATAAAATTACATTTCTATCTCTTTTTGAAAAAATATTTTCAATCATTTTCAAAAATACCTTTTCTTATTTTTATTTTCCCAACAAAATCTTTGCAAAACTAATGAGATTAATATATTAGTCAAAATCTTCATCAAAAAATAAAAAATAAAAAAATAATCTATTAGTCAAAATCTTTACATTTCACTATGAGGTCAAAAATTCAGATATCTTAATACAATATATTTATTGATTGTATTCTATATGTATTTATTTATGTTTTTATTTCTTATTTTAAGTATTTCTTTATATTGGTTACATGTTGCATTGATTTTCATTATAGTTATAATTCATTAGTTTCAGTGTAACGTGATTCATTAATTAAAAAAATTACAAATCCCATCATTTTGCCACTCTAAATGTTTAATTTTGTACAATATGTTTTTTTTTATAAATTTTATATTTTTTTTCTCTTTTCTTTCATTTCTTTGTTTGCACTCTCTATTTTATTTCTTTTCTTTTCTTTTCTTTTTTTTTTTTTTTGGTATCTTGATGTTATTTTGTCGTTTTCATTTTTAATAGTTTTGATTGCATTTTAAATTATGATGATTATTATGTTCACAAAATTAAAATAGAAAATCAAATTAATAATAAATAAATAATTAAAAAATAACAAAACAAATAAAAAAATCAGTTAAATTGAGCATAACTTTAAACATACAACTTTGACATCGGACTCAATTGAAAATTGAAATCTATTACAATGTAATAAAACTTGTCATGATTTTAATTCAACGGTGCCCCCTAAAGCAAAATTCTAACTCTGCCACTGGTGTGGGCCCTACTCCAAGTCTCTTGTGCTAATCCAAATCGTTCAATGTATAAGACTCATAGAGTATATTATTCTCACAAAAAAAAATTATATTGATCTGATCTTGATAACCATTTAATTAGATTATATGTGTCAATATTAAATATGATTTAGAAAAGGTAGCACAATACAAATATAATTCGTATAAAAAAAATTATACAGAATGATGTATCTTATTTATAGCCATTCAATAAAAGTCAAAATATTTATCTCTTTAATTCATAATTATAAAAATAATATTATCACATTATTTTATCGTAAATTTTGTACAAGATTATACATAAATATAATTTTACTTAAAATAATAAACATCTCTGGCTTTGAGTTTTTCATGAGAAGCTACGGACAGACGATGCAACTCTGATAGTTCTTTTTGTCGGCATTTTTCTTCCATCCATGTGCTTTAAATTTATGACACGTAACTTCAATTACTTTGACCATTCAAAAGCCTTCGGATATTCTATTATCCCACACACTTGACGGTCCTGATTGATTCATGTAAGTCTTGTTTTAGGACTTGTTTGAGTCTATCTCCTAACTACTTTCCAATCTACCGAAAAATCAAAACTAAAAACAGAAAGTTTGGCCTTGTTTGATTTTGTTTTAAAAACAATTTTTTTGAGGTCGACCTCTTTAAAATTTTAATAAATAAATTTAAATATGGTCGTTTAATATTTATTTAAATATAATATAAATATATTATTTATGTATTAAATAATGTAAAAATATGTATAAAAAATAAAATAAAAATGTTATTTATATATTTAAATAATGTAAATAATAGCTAAATTTATTTATATGTCAATAAAAACTAACTATAGATAATATATTTATATAAGGTGGTGGTAGATATTATTATTTTGATAAAATATTAACCTTTCGTTTAGTATATGTGTTTATATATAATTGTTTAACTTTAGTTTCATATGGAAGTATGAATTTATAATTTTTTTAATTCGTTAAAACTCATAAACAGGCTTGAACTCTAATTAAGTCTAAACCAATTCAACTCAAACTTTGTTCATTAAATTTTTATTGAACTCAAGCTTGAACTTGCTAAAATCTTAACAAACTAGCCAAAACATACTAACGTTCAGCTCAATTCATTTGTAGTCCTAGTATAACTAAAGACCTTTTCTATTATAATTAAAATAATAATTACAATATATCATAATTAATATTACAATGAGTCATAATTAAATCATAACTAACACTACAAAAGCATATAATACACACCTCAAAATAAAGTGTAAATTGTAGAATTTTCCAAATTTAAACCTCCCATTTTCTCTTTGGAGCACATTGGGCTTGTAATTCACAGGTTGGTTTTGGTTTCCTAGGACTTATTTTCTTATTTTGGATAAATAAATTTCAAGTGAATTTACTACCAATACCAAAGAACTTTTTTTGAAAAAAAAAATTAATAAATATTTTTCATCCAAATAAATTTTTTATCCAACCAAATTTTCTATGTACACACAGCTAAATGTCAAAATATATATATACACACACATATAAAGATACATATGAATGTAGTCGGACTGATCTTAAAAAATGATAATTAAAAAAAAAAAAAGAGTCGTGAGACTCAATAATATTATGCTTGGTCGTTATATTGACTTGTAAAGATACATTTTTTTTTTTTTCTTTTGCATATTCCTAGGACGCCAGAAAAGAACTAGACTTGTAAGGTAAGGGAAGATGGTGCAGCAAAGAAAAATCATTATTCGGAATATAAAAATATCGTATTGGCATTGTCTATATAATATTTTCATGCCAAATGAAAAGTAATAAAACACTTTTTAATTATTTAATAAAATTGAGACAATATTATTTTAGAATAATTATATACAAATTAAAAATCTTATTAAAAATATAAAAAGCCAAATGCGATTGGTTGTAAAAAAAAAAAAATCATATTTAAGCATCCAATAATGTTTGGACGTATATGTTTTTAGTAAGATTGTTAATAAGAATTTAAGTATATGTAGTATTTTTCAAAAAAAATTTTGTTACATCATCGATTGAGATTATCACGTGAATAATATCATATAATATTCCAAAACTACTGAATAAATATCCAATTAGAATAAACTAGAGACTTAAAAGCTACCATCGAATCATAGTAAATCTATTCAAAGTGAGTTCATGACCTTGTGGTCTAGTAGCATAGAAACAACATTTTTGCAAGGTAGAAGTTGAAGGTTTAACTCCTCAAAATCTAACCTAACAATTAATACCTAACTTCTTTTGATTAAAAAAAAAAAAATCAAAATTAGTGGTGTAGCACCACCCCTTAGTCTATAGACAATCATGGATTCGCCACTATTTAGGTGGAAGTATCAACAGATTGGCATTTTATTATGTAATGGTGACTTGACGTCCATGGAAATTTTGTGAGATAGGATAGCAATTTCAAGTTTATCAACATCTCTGAATTTTCTTTGCACAACTCATGGAGGTGATCACGCATAAACCAAATACTATATAGCCGCCTTGAAACTATATATAAACCCCTCAAATGTATGTTCACAAAACCACATCAATACAATCCCATAAAAACTCCTAATACTTGCTTGAGAATATAACTCTAAGTCAGCAACATGAGCTTCCCCAAAAGTCTCACCATTTTATTCCCTCTCCTCTTCACCCTATTGATCCCCTTCACCAATGCAGCTACCTTTGCTGTCCTAAACAAATGTACCTACACGGTTTGGGCCGCTGCCTCACCTGGTGGGGGTATGCGTCTTGACCCGGGCCAATCTTGGACCGTCAATGTTAACCCGGGTACAACCCAAGCTCGCATTTGGGGACGGACCAACTGCAACTTCGATGCCAATGGCAATGGCCAATGTCAGACCGGTGACTGCAATGGGCTCCTCCAGTGCCAAGGCTATGGTAAGGCCCCAAATACCCTGGCTGAATTCGCGTTGAACCAGCCCAATAACTTGGACTTTGTAGACATATCCAACGTTGATGGATTCAATATTCCGATGGACTTTAGCCCCACCACCGCGGTCTGCAAGTCACTCAGGTGCGCCGCTAACATAGTTGGCGAGTGCCCAGCCGAGTTGCAGACCCCGGGTGGGTGCAACAACCCATGTACCGTTTACAAGACCAATCAATATTGTTGCACTGATGGGCCTGGGACCTGTGGGCCTACACCTTTGTCCAAGTTCTTCAAGGATAGGTGCCCAGATGCTTATAGCTATCCTCAGGATGATCCAACCAGTTTGTTCACTTGCCCTGCTGGTACCAATTATGCAATTACCTTCTGCCCTTGAGTCCTCTTTTTCACTCCCTTCCCTCTCTTTATGATTATAGGACACTGTTATAAGTACAATAAGACCTCACTAGTTTCAATCTTTTGTGAGATTCAGACAGTGTTGTTTAATAAATTTGTGCACATTTAGTGTTGTCCACAAAGTCTGTTTTGTCTAAGAAAGAATGAATATATATAAGAAAATTATGATTACAACTGCTTGTTTGCACTTGAGATGTTGATTATGTTTAGATAGCTTTGTTATGCATATATATGGAAGTTCTGTTGGAAATATTTTAGCTAGAGCGTGATTAATGTCTAATGGGTTGATCAATGGCAAAAAAGGAAAATATTTTACACTCCTAAACTTTTTTCATCATTAAACCACAATTATGTGGTATGATAGATGCCAATTTGATTCGTCACACATTATAAATCCAACTCCCTATGTAATTGTGGTGAATTTGAAGGTATAAATAAATTGTGGATCCCTAACAATTTTTTGGCAAAAAAACGCAAGATCATTGAGGCCATGAATTAGACTGGAAAAGCTGAAATTAAGCAAAGCAAATCTAAAACTGCAGTTAATTTGGATAATTTCTTAAAAGATGGGCACGTTTGCTTGGACAGACATAGTTTTGGAAATGAATTAATAATTCAACAAAATATATAATCTAATATTTGATTAAAAAAAATTAAGATTCGAACTAATAGTTCATTCTGACATGGTATCCCCCATGTAAGAGACCATTAAATTCCAATAAGGAGGTGAAATACAAAATAGATGACTAGACTTATTAGTTAAATTATAAAATTAATAAAATTTTATTAGTTTCTCATAATCTTAAGACAATCTAAACGTGAGATTAGTTACATAGTCTAGAGGGATTGATGATCCCAAAACTGACATCAGTTAAATATGATGTTATAGTTATGAGAGCAAGCCCACAAACTATGATACAAATTGTACGTGTCTACTTCAATTGAAAAACTGAAACTCAAATTTATTAATTTTATCAAATTTATTTTCTCCGTCTTGCATCCTGCCCAAATCCCCTCTTAAAAAGAAAAAATAGACAATGAAAAAGATATCCCATCATTGACAAAATTGATAATCTCATATTTTTCCACAAGACATTGAATACAATTTTTCAACATTAAACCAACACTCTATTGTGATGGAAATGTCTTTGCGGAAATCTTCAAATTGGGAACTGATGGGACAAAGGAAATGCTCCATATGCTTAAAGAATAAATAATTGGAGTGCCAATATTTCTTCTTCTGTTTAGGAGTTCTATAAAATCAAGAGAAGCCCAAATTCATTACAATTCATTGAACGAAAACCATAGCTTAATTAGAAGTCCACGTTTTACCTATGAAACTGTACGAATTTTGTCTGGTAAAACCATAGTCAATAGGCAAGTCTCGTAATTGAGTAAAAGTACTTCTTTCTATCTTTCTTGTAACTTTGAAGTATTCAATAAATTTTTTTTTTTAATTTATATATACATATTTTATTTACTATCTTTTAATTTTATAGAGGTCTAAAAGTAGTAATATAAATAAGAGAAAATTTGTGAAAAGTCCATCCTAAAAAGTGTATATATAAGACATTAGATTTAAGAAAGAAAAAAAATTCTTATTTCCCGAAAAAGACACACTGGAAAAGTCACTGAAAAAAGTTGTTGACATTGGAAAAAGTCGCTGGAAAATTTAGCCGAAAAAGTCGCCATCGGTAGCAGGCCAATGACAGCAAATGGTGGTGGTAAGGTAAAGAACTGTGTGATATTCAATAGATAGGTGTTGAATAAGTGACATGTATCACATTTTAACATATAGTTAGTTTGGTGAATTTTAAAAGATAGTCAAATACATATAGTGATTTCAAGAGATAGATTGATTTGATTTCAATAGATAGTTGTCTTTTTGAACAAATTGTTTCCTTTTTGTCCGAAAAGATTAGAGGTTGGACCTAATAACCAAAAGATTCAAAAATAAATCTATAACTTGAGTATCCCATAAGGGTTCGTTTGGGAAGTAGGTTGGCTTTTTGGTTATTTTAGCCTATGGTTAAAAAGTCTTATTTGGGAAGGGCTTTTTGGTTTTTTTGACTTTTTGTGAGAGAAAGAATGTAATAATTATGGGTTAGATGTGATATTTTGTCTTATTAAATTAAAAAGCCTATTTTATTTTTTTGTGACTAAAATAGCTCCAAACCTAACCCAATCATTCTTCCTAAACGAAGCCTAAATAAACTAATATTCATTATGAGAGGTTATACTTATTGTCTACACAAGTTGAAAGACTTAAAAACTATTTGCATCAAGGTGGTTAATTTCAATTCAAAGAAAAACTTTAATGCAAGTATTTTGTACTTCTATAAATTTAATATTTGAAGCCATTATTTGCAAATATTAAATTTGTAATTTAGTTTAGTAGTACCATAATAACTAAGGAGTATTTTGAGAAGATAGTTAAAATTGACTTTTGACTTCTTTTGGCTTTTTAACTCTTTTTTTTTTTTTTTGTGTGTGTGTGCAACAATTCTAGGGATACTTACACATTTACTAACAATCTTACTAACACACTTACAAGTTTTGATAATATCAACCATCAATTGGTATGGGACCCATCAACTTGTGAGTGTGTTAGTAAGATTGTTAGTATCCTTAGCTTTTTTTTTTTTTTTGTGAGAAGAAGTGAGTTAAAAACTGGAAGTGACTTTTAACCCACTTTCCAAAATGAGCCTTAATAAAGAGCATGTGTTCGCATAACATAAAACCAAGCACATATTTTTAGATGATCTAAATAAGCGTATTTATTTAATAAACGCACTTATTTAAGATACATTACCTCTCGACATTTTTACATGTCTTTTTATAAAAAATTAAAAATATATATTAAATAAACAAATCTCAAACAACTCCTAAAACTCAAAAAAGATCAAGCGGCTAAAATTTATCGCCATTGAATTTGAGAATAGTTCGACTCTTCTGGAGAAAATGATTATAGGATGCATTATTTATTATTTTATTTGCTTCTCTTTTATTTTTTTGGGTACAACATTATTTATTTCTTTGTTTCTTACTTTCTCTTCTTACAAAAAAAAAAAAAAAAAAAAAAAAATCTTTTCCAAACTGTGATCTAATTAAATTTTTTTTTTTTTAATGAACTCGATCTCATTATAACTCAACTGTTAATAAGGATCAATTTCTTTCCGATTGGTGGAAAGCATTGTCCTATCAGAACCTGAGGTACAAAACCTTGTGAGTTTATAGAAGCTTTTTTCAAATTTATTCTACCAAAATGCTTGAAACCTCACTGAGGAGACTCCCAGGACCCTTAGTAGGCAGTCATTGGCTCAAATTTTTTTTATTTTTTTTTTCTTCAATCACTAACCCTCACGTGTGTGTGGGAGTGGGGGATAGTGGGAGTCTGTATCATTATTGTTTATTCTAATGATCCAAATCATTATCATCCATGAAAAAATTCAAATCAATTAGACATTTGTAGCCTATAAGAGTTACAAGAACTCATGCACTTCATTAAAAGGTTAATAGTTCGAATCTTCCACCTGCATGCGGGTCTTATTCCTTGTGTATAATTGGAGCTTTCTCTCCCATTTTTAGAGTTTATTTATAAAGTTTGTGTTTGATCTTTATTATTATGATTGTAATTCATTAGATTTCATTATAATATCTTATATGAGGAAAAAAAAAAAAAAAAAAGGCCACATTTATGGTTTAAAAAAATAAACGGTTAGTATAATTTTGACAACTTTTTTAAAAACAATTATGACCCTATCATGAGGTTACACATATTCAATTAATCTCATTTTTTATATGAATCATATACTCAACCAACCTTATAATATAAATAATTCAAACCATCAAAATAAAATCAATACAACCCTCAACAAAAGCGTCACAGTCGGGTGCTGTGAAACACTCCCCTAATCCAAAGTTAGGCCTATAAGAGTTATCGCAGATATCACTCCAATAATTTGATTTGATGTGAAGCATCTATGAAAAAATCGAATGATTCAATAATTTTAATTATATAATTTTATTAAATTTATTTTTAAATAATAAAAAAAATCATTTTAAAATCAAAATTTTTGTTTATATTTTTAAAGATAAATTACAAATACACTCTCTAAAATTTACTTAAAATATGAATTGCTCTTTGTGGTTTTGAAAATTACAAATACCTCCCTGTTATAATTTTTTATTTAACAGAATTAATTAAAAAAGTGAAATTTTTAACTGTTCACCTATACAATAATAAAATTATTTGAATTATTCATTGAAATAAAAATTTAACATTATTAAAAACTGTTAATTAACTTGATGATTTATTAATAAAATGACCTATTTGTTATGAAATTAGAAACCATAGGGGCATAATATAATTTCTAAAACCACAAAAGGTAATTTGTAATTTAAATAAATCTCAAGAAGTGTGTTTGTAATTTATCCTATTTTTAAATAACAGTTTTATGAAATTTATAATTACGATTGTCAAATTAATTTATTATTTTTTTTTATAGATGAACAAGTTCGCACAAACTACAAAATAAACTATTTAAATCAATATATATATATATATATATATAACTATTTAAATTAATGAAGTGAACCTACTATGGATCTCAGGAATCCAATTAAACAAAATAGTGATTCTCTCCTAAAGTTAAATAATCCCTTTATTTTTGTAAAAAAATAAAATAAATCCCTTTATAATATTGGCATCAGCTCTTATCAAGATTTCATCTAAATTACTCTCTTTTTGAGATCAAAATTTTCATCTAAAAAATTAAATCTTTTTGCACAAAATTAATTGTACTTAAAATTACATTCATTAACAATATTTAAAAACATTTGTCAGTAAGGTCCTTGGTTGACTTTTCTAGACAGCATTTTCCTCATGACTCAAAATGAAAATTGGAATTAATCTCTTAATTTTTATTCAATAAGATTTTCGGTTAGAGATTATTAGACTTTTATAATTGACAATCCCATTTAATAGAATCTCTTTTAGTTGTAATTTTATTTGCTCTTTTGTTTTAGTGAAACTGTAAACGTTTAGATGCGAATCTAATCCGAATTGTACCTGTGCAGAGGAATTTGTGCTAACACTCTTTTTCTTGAGCATTCTTTATTGGCCACTTTGCTAACTATGTACGGAGATCGAGCTGTCTGGTCAGTTTGTAGCAGTCCAGGGGGCAGGGGTCATTTGTGCACTCAAGCGGTAAAGTGGTTCATTCAGTATCTCTGTTTGCGTCTGAACTTCTGGGAGACAAGTTTTACCGCTCGAGTGGTTGTCCTACGTGTTTGCACCACCTTTACTCTCACCGTTCGAGTGGTAAAGTGCGTGCTCAAACAGTCTCCGCAGTTTTGTTTAGTATAAAATGCGCTGTTTTGTTGGTTTTAGGGTTAAACCCTGTAGCATTCTAAGTTTTTCTTCATTACTCGAGCAATGAATTGGTTGCTCAAGCAATGAATTGGTCGCTCGAGCGGTCAAGCAAGTCTCGCAATACTTTTGTAGGCCTGTGATTTTGAGAGTTGTTGATCTTTGCTTGAGAGCAAGTTTGGTCACTCGAGCGGTCTGTCTTGTGTGGTCTGAACTTCTGATAGTTTATATTCTTCGCTCGAGTGTAGGGTTGGTCGCTCGAGCTGTAACGCCCCCAAAATAATACAATAAATACAACCCAAACATATGTTAAAAACAGCATGAATCAGAGTGATTAGTCCTTTCATTACATGAAGTTAATAATACAAAAGAGTTTAATATAATTAAATGCTCTATTGGCTTACATCTTTCCAAGCCTTGACTTGGTTACACAAAAGGAGACTAGCTCATACACGTTTAGCTCTAGGCTTTACAAAAACATACAATACAAATTAAAGAAACTCTTGCCCCCAAAATATCCCTCAAAGCTATTGCCTTGGTGGAGGTAAGTCACCAACACCTAAAAATGTTATTCCCAAATAGGGTGAGCCACAGCCCAATAGAAATCATCTAACACAATATATGAAACTTAGCAAAGGTATAAATACACTATGCATACACAACGTCAGTGATAGAGACATATCCACAGTTTATATAATCATAAGGTACCAATTTCCATTCATTTCATTACATGGACCAGTTTCATTATCTCTTTAACAATCCAAATGAGACTTCAACTCATTAGTTCTACAATCACATCAACAATGCATGAACACTTCAAACTTTTCTTTTATGGAAATTTCATCCGCGGGCAGCTGTCAAACATGACCCATGTAAACGTAGGCTATACAAGCACTACAATTGCCATTTTACAGATATTTCGTCTGCAGGCTAGGCACCCATGTATAATTTCGGGACTTTCACCCAAGATACTTTGGCCAACTTAATTATAATGGAGTCCATCCCCTTTCTCCTCCCAAACAATCATTCATACATATGCAATGTATTTAAACACAACATCAAACAATGGAGCACATCTCCTTTTCACTCTCATATAGTCATACATGTACAATGTATATAAACGTAATCATATTCAACGACGAACAACAAGAGATTAGTTTCAATTCATCCAATCCTCATGCAATATCTACAACAATCATAGCTATCCTCCACTGATAGCCCAATACAGTTATTTCTAAACAGATATTCAATCTCATGACATATAGTTTATTCAAATTTCCAAAGAATGAGTTAATACATAACTTATCCCACCATTCATATCAATACTCTCTCAATTTCACATTTTCAATGGCAATTTCAATCATCTCTATAAAATAATCATGATAGTCATTTTACGGCAAAACTTCCCCTTTTTCTAATTATCAACCCAAATATCATTTCCAACCATTATGACCCAACCCCATTTCATTTTCAAAACTCACATTCATCTATTTCATGTTTAACAACAATCCCTATTTCCATATATACCCAAACCCTAAGTTTGCTTACAACGCCTTCAAATCACATCATTGTTACACAAGAATACACATAACTAAGCCAAATTTCATATGAAGGTGTAGAAAAGATCCCTACCTCAAAGGAAGAAGATGAGTCAAATAAGAGAGAAATTCCAAGAACGCCGAAACTCACTTCTATTCGGATCAAAATGTAGATCTTGATGAGCTCTACCTTTTTCTTAATGGCATTAGGATGCAAAGATCAATGGATCTAGATGAAATCTAAGAGAGAAGGTTAATATAGAGAGAGAGGCTCAAGAATAAGCTTTTTGGAAAGTTTTAGAGATATATCTATATATATATATATATGAAAAAGTGACTCAAAATATCATATTCTCGGATTGTTATATGCGCAGTCCGCTCGAGCGTGGAAAGCCCCGCTTGAGTGTCAGACACAAAGTTCCACTCGAGCATGAAAGTTGGCGCTCGAACATGGAATGCACATTTCCAAAAGTTTTGCAGACGAAGGTCCTCGCTCGAGCGTGGGATTGGACGCTCGAGCGTCCAAAGCATTTTCCCAGTATTTCAGAACTGCAAAAGAAATGCTGAGAATTGACAAATCCCGCTCGAGCACAAGAATGGCCGCTCGAGCGAAGGAGCAAAATTTGTGAAGCCCGCTCGAGCGCAAGAATGCCCGCTCAAGCGGAGAAGCCAAAATTTGGGCAATAAAAGTTTGAAAAAACAAGCAACCAATCTGTCCCAAACGTACAACTACAACCTAATAACCAAAATAAAGGGAAAGATAAGGGAAAAAGATATGAATAACTATTCAAAACCATACCAACTCGAGTCCGGAATACAATAAGTAACGGGTCAAAACCCGGAATCGCTATACGAGCGGTCTGTCCGAATTCAGCTTCTATAAAAGTCACTTTTGGATCACTTTTCTCTCTCATTTCTCTCTCATTCCTCCATTGTTGAGCTCTCAAGCTCTTTATACTTGGTTTTCATCTACTTTTACCCATCTTTGACCTATAGTCCTTTAGACCAAAATGTAGAGGGTCGTGAGGGCTTCATTTTAATCTGATCGGATGAGGTTTTCGTTACCGTGGATTTTTTGGCTTTCTTCTCGTCGTTTCTAGAGGTAGGGATTTCTTTCTTCAATACCTTGTCTATAGATAGTGTAGACACCCCATTTTTTACTGCCCTTAAGACTTGGACGTCATCGTTTGAACACTCGATAATCATCCATGTTCGTGTTCGTCTTGAGTTCTCGGAGGTTTCGGCTACGCGCCTTGCCTCAAGACCTCTCGACTTGTTTGTTTTGTGTTTGGTTTTGCATCAAACACTTGTTGTTTTGCTTCTGAGGGTGGGAAAATAGCTTGTAGGCCATCCCCACACATCACCGGCCATGGCTTGAGGCCACCGACCTTGTTTCCTTGCCACCGGCCACTGTTGATGGTCGGTCAGCACATTTTGTGGTCGGTCGGCCAACTTTGTTGGCCGATTAGCCACTTTTTCTGGCCGAGACCTTTTCTTGAGGGGGTTTGAACCTTTCGAACCCCCTATTTTAGCTTCTTGAGGAAGTTTGAACCTTTCGAACCCCCTATTTTAGCTTCTTGAGGAAGCTTGAGCCTTTTGAACCCTTGGTTTTTAGCTTCTTAAGAAAACTTGAACCTTTTGAACCCTTGGTTTTTAGCTTCTTGAGGAAGCTTGAACCTTTTGAACCTTTGGTTTAGCTTCTCCAAGAAGCTTGAACCCTTTGCACCTTTGCTTTAGCTTCTCCAAGAAGCTTGAACCCTTGTCTAGCTTCTCCAAGAAGCTTGACCCCTTTGCCTAGCTTCTCTAAGAAGCTTGGACCCTTGTTCCTCTATAAAAGAAGAGCTCCTCTTCCATTGCAAGGGTTTCAAGAAATTTGTCTAAGGCAAAAACCATACACTTCCCTCCATATCTCTACATTCCAAGCTCCAAACTCCATAGTTCTTGGCCCCCTTGCACCACAACTCCTAAGCACACACCTCCACCACTTATCTAAGGTTCTTGGAGGGTCTTGTGGGGACTCAAGACTTGGTTTTGACTCAGAAAAACCTGCTGGAGTGCTGGTTTTGAAGAAGGTCTTCAAGGGTGAGTTTCTCCCTCTTTTATTCCCCGTTTTTGCTCCATATTTTAGCCTTACTTATAAGCATATTTGGGCTTTGTCATAAACTGAAAAAAGTCTTATTTTGAACTCCTCTTGAAGTTTGTTTAAGGTCACTTTTGTGTTTGGGGTCGTTTACCCCCTCTTAGGCCTTGTTTGGCCTCATTTTTGTGCATTTTTGGTGAGCTCTGGGACCATCTTGTTTGGGCCTCCTCACCAATTCTCCAAGCGCTAGTTGGAAGGTAATGGTACCCCTTATTCTCAGTACGTGCATATATCCAACCTCCACAATATACAACTAGTATAAATAGTCCGAATGTAATACATACACATAATCTATTTAACATCACAATGTCATCCTCCATCGATGATTAATGACAAAACCTCTAAACATAAATATTTAAACACACGTTATACGACAATCCAATGCTTATTTCACCTGAAGTCCAACAACAATTATAATAATAATAACAATATTCAAAGGTTCCAAAATCCAACCTCCAATTCATATCTAAATTTACAACACGCCATGGTTTCTTTCTCTTTTCAAAATCAACTCTTTTATTTTCCAAATTAACATGCCCAAATATTTTTTTTTCAAAGAACAAATTTCCACATTTCAATAAAACCACATCTCAATAAAACCACATCCATGGATATTATGCCACAACCCAACTCAACTTAACAAGATTAATCTAAATAAATTCCAATACCAAAATTAATTATCCCTTTATGCTATCAACACAATTACACAATTCAATTTAACGAAAGACACACATTATTCAACTTTACCCCTTCTTAATTCATTAGGTCAAATTATTAAAATTATTGCTTTCTCTTCCTTTCAACGTAAACAAGTTAAACTACTTCCCAACTAACCCAAACAACCATAACTTTTACTATTTCAACCCAAACATTCAAACCCTAGATCCCCTTTACATGCTTCTTGAAAATTCATAATGAACATGCTTTTTATGCAATAAAATCTACCACATGTCTATCTGTAGACGTCCCCGAACGTCCCGGGGGAGGACTCCCGTTCTGTTCACAGTGGGCTCACTACAGTTCAGACTCGAATTGTCACGGTTCTCAATCTGAACCAAAGAGTCCAAATCCGGCAAATCGTTTTGAGAAAAACATATTTTTAGAAAAAAAGTGCCAAACATGGACTGCTTTGCCAGATATAGAGTCGCCACCTAAATATTTTATTTTGGGGAATTTAGGAAACCCTGACTCGTTGCCTAAGGCCACGTGTCCGTCATCACCAAAGTTGCCTCGGCTCGGGAACTTGGGTACGATTGGGGAAGGTCACTTCGTGAGCACCCCCGCTCGCCCGATCAAAGATCGGCCTCTACTAATCACGATATCTTGTTTTGAAAACATTAAGTGCTCTTATTCCGGTTTAATTAGCCTAAAATTACTACGTGATGCGCACAGCGAAACAAGTATAGACTAGATCGCCTAATTTGGAACAAAGCATTGCATATCCATTTGTTTGAAAATGGTTTGAGATTTGCTACTCGCAAGTAGGCTAAAATACGGATTTCAATGAATTATTCCAATTCAAACAATCCAACCTTCACCCACAGGCATTCAGGCAGTTATATCACATAAGCAATTAGCCTCATGGCAAGCATGCTGTCATGGCAAACACTCACACGCATGCAAGGATGCTAAAGCATAAAAGCTTACCTAGTACTCCAAGCCAAAACAGAAACTAGTTAGTAATCAATGCATGATCCTAGTTCATGTTAAGATGGCTAATGCAACACAGGCAAAATGCAGCTAGAATAGGCTCGGCTAATCTAAGATGGCATATGAGATGCTACAAATAATATGTATTCAACTTAGAATTGAAATACAATGCAGTTAGTATGATGCGCCGAGCCCGGTGCATGCAAGACAAATGTATGGATGCACGCATGCATAGCATAAGGTATGCTAATTTAAATATGCCCTAATACTAACCATCAAAAGCAGGTAAGTAAAAGGGAGAAAGAAGTGGGGGTTGGAAGACATGCAGACACGCACCCACACTTATTACAAATTCGCCCTCGCTCGGAGGGACCAAAAGAATAATACAAATCAATTAACCTACAAGCTAATTAAATATTACAGACCACTTAACTAGTTAAGCAAATTAACTAAGCTAAGAAAACAGTAAAAGGCCTCGGAAGAGGGTCCAATGCACGCGTGCTCGGGTTTGCTCGGAAATCCGTCGCCATGCACAAGCTACCTCTGTTTACACTGCTCTGCACCTCTGAGGACTGCACAAGTCTCAAAGTTGCTTCTGAAATACTCCCTGAGGGGGTTGTGGGAGGCCACCGGCCAAGAGGAAACACCACCGGCTATCCATCGACCAAAAAATGTGCCATCGGCTATGGATGTTTGGTCGATCGGCACTATAAATGGCCGACCGGCCATAACTTCCTGCAGAAACCTGTTTTGACAGTAGCAGAGGACAGACAAGGCATGGCAAAGCATTTTCAAAGCAATGTTTGCACCACCACCCTCCCTATCATGTTTAAGACTCAAGGGAGTATGGTTCTTGACTCTCGGACCACCAATCATGCATTTCAATGCATGGTGGCCTGAGGAGCCAAGTGTGCAACTCAATATGGAATGAAATGCATACAAACAAACAAGAGGCCCAACCTCAATCATGGTTAATCAAGAGGCAAGGTATGCATGCCAAATGCAACCTAAGCATGTGAGCTAAGTATGCAACATGAGCATGGAGGCAAGTATGCAAACATGAACATGGAGGAAGCATGCAACAAAATGCAATATGGCTAAGCATGTGTCAACAATGCAAGTAATGAGCATGCAAAACATTATGCAACCGAAGCATGCAAGCATGTAGCAATGTGACCACATTTGAACAACATGCGAAAGGTGGACTTAGACCAATATGGACAAGCATCGGCCATGTCTAAATAGGAAGCCAAAATGCTATGGAATGGAGGCAAATACACACACAAACAATGCATGCAAACATGGCCCAACACTTAAGCATTAAAGAGCATCTTTTAAGCACACTTAAAAGAGGATAATTATAGACAAATGGCATGTACATCAAACTCTGAAAATCATGTTAAGATGATACCAAATCCACCTACCAATGCAAGCAAGGCATGCAACCAAACCCAAGGACTTAAACTATGGTCATGTGACACATGAAACAAATGACCAAAGTAAACTAAAACAGTCCTAAATCATGCAAAAGTAAGCCCCAAGAACCACTTAGATGGCATCTAAATGACCTAATTCTAAAGGCATGCAAAAGGGGCCAAACATGGAGTATAAGGCACCAACCTCTTAAAGCATTAAAGGAGCATCAAATGCAAGCATACAAGCATGCCATAAGGACTGAAATGACATGGCAAGTGGTTCCAAACCACTGAAATAATGCAAATAGAGCATGCTAGAGGGTCCAACACTCAAGGCCTACAAGGGAGATTACATGGTAGCTATACAAAGCAAATCATGGATGACCCAAACAACCAAAAAAAGTCCTCAAGCACACTAAAACATGCATAAAAGCTTCACAAAGCTAAGTCAAAACAAGTAAGCATAGTGGTCTAAATGCTAGATACATGTTAAGGCAATTTCATGGCATTACAAGACAAGTATGCAAAGCAAGCATGGTGTGTCTAAACCAAGTAAAAAAATTGCTATATCATGGAAAAATAAGCACAAATAACACTTAAGACATGGCCAACATGAACTTAAAAATGGTGCTCACATATGAGGCTAAAATGGCACATATTGAAGGCAACAAGGAGAAGGGATGGCCCTCTCCTTCTTAGGACCTCAAACCACCATCCTCACCACTGAAATCTCTCAAGATTTCAGTGGT
>JAPPVO010000013.1:78351914-78429144 GCA_030407325.1 Camellia japonica | reverse complement strand
CACCCACTACCCGCCACCGTCACCCACCCACCCGCCCGCCACCACCCACCACCACCAGCTACCCACAACCCACGTCACTACTTTCTACCATCGTTTTCCGCCGCCACTTGTCGCTACTTGCCACCACTTGTCATTTCTCACTCTTTTTTATATTTTTAAAATTTTTTAAACATTTTGTCAATTACCAAACGTGTTTATAGTTTATGTTTTTCTAAAAATAAACAAAAAATAAACAAAAACCAGTTTATAAAATTTTTGTAAATATAAACTAAAAACGTAAATGTTACCAAACACACCCTTAATAGTATATTTTTTGTCTTTTTAAAATTTTTTTTTTTATATATAAAAAAATGCATAAAAAAAGTAGAGAAGTAATATGTCATAAATTTATAGAAGTACAAACTTCAAAGTATAAAATACTTATATTAAAGTTTTTCTTTGAATTGAAAGGGTAAATTACAAATACACTTCCTGAGGTTTGCTTAAAATACGAATTGCCTGTGATTGGAAAAATTATAAATACCTCTCTGTCATAATTTTTTATTTAACAGAATTAATTGAAAAAGTGAAATTTCTAACTGTTCACCTATACAATAATAAAATTATCTGAATTATTAATTGAAATAAAATTTTAACATTATTAAAAACTGTTAATTAACTTGATGATTTATTAATAAAGGACCTATTTGTTATGAAATTAGAAACCTTAGGGGGCATAATGTAATTTCTAGAATCACAGGAGGTAATTTGTAATTTAAGTAAATCTCAGAGGGTGTGTTTGTAATTTACCCGAATTAAAATTATCAATCTTACTTCATTGGATGCAAATAGTCTTTCAACTTACAATAACCTAGGGTTAGGCATAGGGTTATCCGACCCGCCTAAATCGCCATACCCGATCCGACTAGCACACGTATGGGCAGTTTCAAAAATACATTAGGGTCGGGTGCGGTTTGGATTTTGGCTAATTTTCGGGTTAGGGGTGGATTGCGGGTTTGAACCGCACCCGCACAACCCGCCCGCATTAACCTTTTTTTTTTTTTTTTGTTAATCTGGACCATTCATCTTCACTTAATCTATAACAAACAAAACTTGTAAAAACCCTAATCTAATCTCTCAAACTCAAAAACAAATCGTAACTTTTTCTTTTCTCTCATCTCATCTCATCTCATCAGTCTCTCACTCTCTCATTTTTTATCTGCATCGATTGACCTCGAAAGATCGACCGATCGACCTCGCAAGATCGACTCTCTCTCATTGCAAGATCAAGGGATTGACCTCACTCTCTCATCGCACCGATCGACCTCACAGGTAAGCCTTTGTCTCTGTCTTTGTCTTTCTTTCCTCTTATCTCATCAGTCTCTTACTCTCTCGTTTTTATCTGCACCGATCGACCTCGCAAAATCGACCGATCAACCTCGCAAGATCAACTCTTTCTCATCGTAAGATCGACCGATTGACTTCATTCTTTCATTGCACCGATCGACCTTACAAGTAAGCCTTTGTCTTTGTCTCTCTTCTCGATCTTTGATTTTCGTTTTAGGCAATCAGATTTGTCTATCTGTCTCTCTCTCTTCCCGGTCTCTTTCATCAGATCTGTTATTTGTTTATGCAATCAGATCTGTTATTTGTTTATACAATTAGATCTGTTATTTTTATGCAATCATATCTGTTATTTGTTAGGCAATCAGATTTATTTATGCAATCAGATCTGTTATTTTTTTTTTTTTGTAGCAACAGATCTTAGAGTTTATTTGTTCATTTCTGTTTGTGTGACTAAGATTTTGTTACAATGGTAATTGGAATTAAATCTATTCATTTCTATTTGGAATTAAATCTGTTCATTTTCGATTGGAGTTTATCTGTTAATTTCTATTTGGAATTAAATCTGTTATTCAATCTATGATTGAACCTGTGTTAAATCTGAGAGTTAGAATTGAATCTATGTTATTGGAATTTAATTTGTGTTATTGGAATTAAATCTGTTATTGAATCTGTGTTAGAAGTGGAAAATAAATCTGTTATTGTAATTTTAAATAAAATATGTTATTCAATCTGTGATTGAATTTGTTAGTAAACTGAATCTGTATTGAATCTGTTATTAAGTTGATTATGTTATTGAATCTGTTATGCTATTGAAATTGAATTTAATTGATCTGTTATTGTAATAACCCCATCACGTATAATGATTAGTACTTGATTAATTAAGAGGATTTGAAATTTAATTGCCGAGTATTATAATTTATTTGGGATTTATGAGAATTGTGGAATCTGACTCGTATGTGATTTTATTGAAGGTTTATTTTGGAATTAGAAATTAAGGGTCCAAATGGCTTAAGGGAGTAAAATTGAGAAGCTAATCAATTTAATTTTAATTACGGAGCCATTTGGGAGTTTAATTAAATATTCGATTCAGTTTAGTGAAATTGAGATTCGATTAATTAGGTCCTAATTGAAGTTAATTAAATCATGAAAGATTGAGGATTATGAATATTGCGAATTAAATTTAGTTATGGGGTGAATTTGAATATATAATTTAATTGACGGAAACTTGGGGTCTGATCAGAAATTGAAGGCCTAAATAATTTAATAAACCAAATTGAGGTTGGAAATAAGTTCGATTTATTATTTAGAGCATTTTGGGAGTCTGATTAAAAATCTGATTCGGATTAATAAAATTTAAAATATAATTAATTGGGCCCTAATGGAAGTTAAATTTGACTAATTTAATTATATGGGATTTGAGGTTGATTGAAGTTATAATTAACTAATTGTATGTTGATTGAAGTTAATTAAGATTAAGTGATATTTAATTAAATTATTTCTAGACATAAAATTTAATTGGACTAAATTAGTATTGTGGGTGTATTGAGAATCTATGTTTGGGTGTGTGCATGTGATGTGTTGTCAACAAGAGAAGTGCAAGTGTGCATTTACTGGAGCAAAACCGTGGGCCTAAACAAAACAAAAAAAAAAGTGAAAAATGAGAAAAGGAAGTGGAATGAAGGAAATGAGAGTAAGCTATACATCACCTATGTCTATGTTTTTGGCTGTAACAAGAACGGCAGAGTGAGAGGGACAGAAATCGTGAGTGAGGGAGAGGAAGGAGAGCTCAACTTTTAAAGAAGGAAATCCAAAGTTCTGCTGGAACTTGTAAAGAAAGAAGAAGACTCAAGGGGAAATCATCAATAATCTTTAAGATTAGAGCTTGAGGTATGGATTCATGCTTAATTTTTTATAGAATCTTTATGTTATACTTGAAATTAAGGATGAAATTGGGTTTGGAGCAAGAAATTAAATTAAATTCATGATCATGGGAATTAATTTAGAAATTAATTAGTTTGGGTTTGATTTTTATTATCCTTCATAAATTTGAGATCCATCCTTGCATGCATGCTAGAATCTCAAAGTTTAGATTTAATTCATGTATAAAAGGATTTATGAGATTAAATTTGGGTTAGGTTAGTGATTATGGAAATTAATTTAGAAATTAATTATTTTTTTTATGAATTTGAATCTTATGGTTGCATGCATGTAATTTAGAGAAATTAAAGAATTAATTCATGAACATTTGAGCTTAATTTTGAATAAAAGGGATTTTCATGTAGATGGTTTAATTTTAATTATGATTTCACACATGCAAATATTTTTCTAGGAATTTTATAATTTCAATTTCATAATTTAAGGAGATAGAAAAGAGTTAGAAATCGATTTTATGGAATTAGAAGGAAATTGGCAAGGAAATGATGATTCGGAACTAAAATTAAGTCTATGGAAATTTGGGAACTAATCCTAAAGTTTTGATTTTATAATGAAAACTAGGAATTTGTTTAATCCATGCATGTAATTGAATTGAAAAGTTTTATTCAATTTAAATACATTTTAGAACACCCATGATTATGAATTATATATTTGGTTAGAAATTGAGTTAAGTTGATTTTCTAAGAGATTGGTTTGTGTAATTCATAATTGAGTTGATTTTGTTATTACTAATAAAATTGGACCTATTTGTATTGCATACATCATGGATTTTGAAAGATTTGGAGTAATTCAATCTCATATTTTGAAGAGAAAAATGAAATGTTTTATAAACATCAAATTTATGGAAAATTAGAATTAATCCTAATATTAGATAAAGTGTTGATTTTATAATTAGATTTTAATCTATATTTGTAATTTGAGATTAAACATATTTTGGGACATCTATGGTTATGAATTAAATTAAGGTTATGAATTAAGTTAAGATTAAGATTATGGAAGTTAGTTGGAGAATTTATAAGAATATAAAACTAGTAATTTTGATGTCAATTTCATACATGTGAATAATTTTCTAAGGAATTTATGACTTTAATTTCATGCTTGGTAGGAAAGTAGAAAGGACTTGAAATCAATTTTATGTAACTAAAAAGAAAATGAGAGTTTGGAGCCATGTTCAATTTATGGAGATTAAGTTAGAAGTTAATCATCTTGAGTTGGGATTTGGCTTGATATGGAGAAAATGATTTCAAACTAAATTTGGCAATTGGGGCATGATTTTGAATAAATGATTTAGCAATTTATGACTCAATAAAGAATAATAAGCTACTAATCAACATAGATTAGTTAGTTAAAGAATGAATCATTGATCTTGAGGTAATTATTTTAAAAAAAAGCCAAGTAAAGGATCAATCTATCTGGAAAAGAAGGACTTAGTAATGAAAGAATATGTGAATTAAGAACCC
Source organism: Camellia japonica (assembly GCA_030407325.1). Lineage (NCBI taxonomy): Eukaryota > Viridiplantae > Streptophyta > Magnoliopsida > Ericales > Theaceae > Camellia > Camellia japonica. Next base: position 78,424,423 of record JAPPVO010000013.1, on the reverse strand, counting down.
AGTTTACTTAATTGAGAAAGAATAAACGTAGTAGAACTTCGGACTATACAGACTAGAGACTTGAAAGGACAAGTTTAATCAAGGGAGTAATATTTTATTTCAATGTGTATATGTTATGTGATTGTGTAGGTCGTGCGCCATTGTCTGCCTGGTTTATCTGATATGTCCAGTCTGTCTGATTTGCTTCTGCAGCCATCTGTGAGTAATAACTTTGTAAAGTTATGTTCAATGTTATGTATTTTCAGTATACTATATATACAAAATGATTGATTCTCGAAAATGATATGAATATTGGAAATGAAATGAATGAATGTCAGTTTTTCTAAAAAGTAATAATGTGCACCTTAGTCCCTATGGCCCTCGCCCGGGGGTAACTAACAATACCGTGGCTTATGGCCCTCGCCTGGGGGTAACAATACCGTGGCCTACGGCCCTTGCCTGGGGGTAATAATACCGTGGCTGCTTGCGCGCAAGATATGGACCTTTAAGGTTGTTGGTACCAACTCTGTCTGTGGTCTTTGGACCTATCTGATCTGTTAGCTAATGGGTGTACCACATATGATCTTATGCAAAATCTGAATATGGAAATGATTATGAAAATGATTATGAAAATGATTTGAAATCTGAATATGCATAAGACTCTGTTTCTGATAAGATTGTGTTTCTGATATAAACTCTGATTTCTAACTCTGTGATGGACATCTTTCATTAAAACCCTTTACTCTGTTATTATTCACTGGGCTTTAGCTTACTGTATTATTTATGTATGTAGGTGATCAGGCGTGTGACCAGGCTTAGAGGCATCTGTCTAGAATCTGTTCTGTCAGCCAACCTATGTGCCTCCCGTGGAGGTTCCGGATATGTTAGGTGTTATCGTTATGTAACGTAAAGTTTAAGGTTTGTTTGTTTTTGTTTGGTTCAACAAATCATGTGTATTTTAAAAAGGGATGATATGTATGTATGTATATAGAAATTTTAAATTTTTCTGTCTCATATAAGTCTGCACAGCTCAATGGACGTTGTATATTATTATTTGCTTCCGCTAGCCCCTAATATTTTGTTAATATGTTCAGAGGCCGTAGGTAATCCTCGGATTACTGGCGGTTACGGTGCCAAACCTATAGGGGCAGGTTTGGGTCGTGACAGTTATGTTATTAAATCTGTTATGTTATTGAATTTAATTGATTTGTTATGTTATTAAATTTGTTTTGTTATTGAATCTGTTATGTTATTGAATTTAATTGATCTGTTATGTTATTGAATCTGTTATGTTATTAAATCTGTAATCATGTTATTGAAATTGAATCTATAATTTGTTATGTTATTGAAATTGAATTTGTAATTTTTGTAATCCAGTTTAAATGGAGGATAGTGTTCAATCTCAAGCAATCAATCTTTTACCTCTGAAATACTCTAATTCTCAAATAAATCCCCCTTTAGCCAAACCCGAACCTGAATCTAAGCATCCTAGACCCCCCAAAGAGAAAGAGTGAAGGTGGAGAGGGGAGAGCACCATCCACAGTTTGGGATCATTTTGATAAGGTTATAGGGACCGATGGGAAGTGTAGAGCCGTATGCAAATATTGCAAGAAAGAGTATTTGGCTGACTCTAGACTTCATAGGACTAGTAATTTAAGGAGTCATACACCCAATTGTAAAGAATATCCAAATATGGATAGAGATGGTCAATAAACATTAAATCTTAAACCGAAACAAAATAAAGAGAACAACTTTTAATTTTGATGCTTGTAAAAGGTCTCTTGCAGAGATGGTTGTCATTGATGAGTTGTTATTTAGATTTGTGAAGGGAGTTGGATTTAGAAGATTTTGTAATGTCATGCAATCGAAATTCACACCAATCCCGTCTCGTCATACCATATCTAGAGAAGTGCTTAATATATTTAAGAATGAAAAAGATAAGTTAAAGAAGGCCATGAAGGGTCGCAGAATGTGCTTTACTATGGACACTTAGACATTTATTTAGAATTTGTGTTACATGTGTTTGACTGCTCATTTCATTGATGATAATTGGAAACTTCAAAAAAGAATCATAATTTTTTAACAAGTTGAAGATCACAAAAGGGAAACTTTGGATAGGAAAATTGAGTCGTGTTTGATTAAGTGGAACATTGATAGCATATTCACCTTAACAGTTGATAATGCTAGTTCTAATAATCTTATCATTCAATATTTGAAAACAATAACCAAAGATTGGAAAGGGACTATTTTGCAACATGAGTTTATTCACATGCACTGTTGTGCATACATTCTTAATCTCGTTGTGAGTGATGGGTTAAAAGAAATAGACGATTCTATTGCCAACATTAGACTTGCGGTGAGATATGTGAGGTCTTCTCCTCATAGGCATGATGCTTTTAAGAAGTGTGCAGCCACACTCAAACTTGATTTAAAAGCTCTTGTATGCCTAGATGTACTAACTAGGTGGACCTCTACCTATTTGATGTTGGAGGCTGCCGAAAAGTATGAAAAGGCTTTTACCGCTTGTAGACACCCCATTTTGACCGGCCCTAAGACTTGGGCACTTTCTTTTGACCACCCATGATGAAAATTGGAATATGCCACTTTATGAATTTCTCAGCCGAAAAATCAAATTGAAGCTTTAATTCCAAACCTCACCCATTTTGGCCATCACTAATATTTTATTAATTTATAGTATTTTATAATTTTATATTTTTTATATAAATTTATATGTGTATATATTTGTTTTAGGTGTGTTTTATATTGATAAATATAAAAAAAAAAAAAAATGAAATGACAATAACAAAACAAAAAAAAAAAGAAATAAAATAAGAAAAATAAAAAAAATAATAGAGTATTATCATGGTATTTTTGGGGAGAAGTTAAAACAATATTTTGTGAGGAATGATGATGATTATATTCGGTGGAGAGATGAGCTGTGTTTGAGAATATTAGAAAGCATGAAAGAAATGAGAGGATTCGATGGAAAATTATTTGAGAGTGGGGTGGTTTAGAAAATAAAATAAAAAAAAGAAAGAGAGCAGGTGAGAGTGGGTAGAAAATAATTGTTAAAGGAGTTGGTAGGTGATGATAAAAAGAAAAGAGCCAGAGAAAGGAGGGGAAGGGGGGACAGTTTTTCGGTGGACAGCATTTTAGAGTGAGTGGGGGAATAAAAAATAAGGGGAAGAGAGGTTCTGGAGGATAGCAACACACCTCACAAACCATGCATCAATACACCCATTTTTACACAGCAGAACACAGGACACACATGGACAAGAGACAAACCCAGCTCTCTCTCTTCTAACAGACTGATTTCTCTCTTCTCGGCAAAACCCAACACACATTGAGAGCAACACACATGCATCTCATCTCTCAAAGACACACTGCCAAACACCATTACTCTTCTCTCTCAGCAGCAAAACCCACAACACACATGCATTAAGACTCACACAGGGCCATACACTCATTCATACACATAGACCCAGCAGAGGCATACACGGACAGACCCACGGCAGAGCAGATACACCCACTCAAAACTCTCTCGAGATACACATGATGGGGAGGAAAGGTGAGAGAGGAGGAGAGACACCCAGCATCTTCACACCTCTCTCTGGCTAGCTCTCTTGGCTTGGGGAGAAGCTATAGCTGCTAACACCATACACACGGGCTTCTCTCTCTCTCTCTAACCCACCCATCTCTCTCTCTCTAGAGACCCACTGATACACACTGATACACACTCACGGCACACACATATCCATCACTGCCATACACCCAGCAGCACCACTACACACCCACCAACTTCACCCTCTCACTCGGCAAGTACACCACCACCACGGCATCAAGACACACACACTCATTCACACAACACCTACACACAGGTGCATGGCACATGCAACACACACACACTCTCACCACATCACCACTGCCATCCCAACACACATGCACAACAACTCAACACACCAATTCACCATTGAACACACACACACGGTTTTAGAGAGAGAGGCCACACACCCATACCCACACACTCTCTCTACATCTCACTCTCACTCCTCTCCAGCCATGAGAGGCTGATCAAATTGTTTTTGTTTCACCTACACACTGGTACACACACAGCAGACACACACAATACACACACAGCAGACACACACAACACACACGGCACACACCCAACACCACACTCATACACACGGCACATGCATACACAGGCACACGCATAGCAGTAAGACATCTAGATACATGCATACACACATGCACGGGTTCTCTCTCTCTCTCTCTTCTGGTGTTTGGTGCTGAGCGGTGTTGGTCGATACAACCACTGTGTTCTCTGGGTTTACTCCTTCTCTGCTGGTGCTGGGTTCCCCAACTCAGATGCCGATGGTGGGTGGTTGTTTGGTGAGGAAGTTGAGCATGGGAAATTCACCCCACGTTGAGCAGAATTCCACCTACAAAGTTGTCTTCTATCACGCAGGATGATGATAGGATTTTGTGAGATATTCTAAAGTGGGTGTGAGTTGGGAGGTGAAGCTTTGAGATTAAAGAAGTTTTGAGGCTAAAGCAATTGTTTTGTTTGAGCATCTTGGTCTTGGGATCACATGCTTTTGTATCAAGCATATGGGTCTAGTTGGACTGCCGTGGGTTTTAGTTTTGTTTACATGGGCTGAAGTTTGTGCATATTATTATAATATATGCTGTTGAGTTGCAAATAGGGTGAATGGCCCACGGTAATTTTGTTAAAACAATGGGTTATATTGAGTTTGCTAAGTGAATGCACATGGGCTGGTTATATGAATTTGGGTAAATTCTTTGTTAGTGCCACGTGTTGAAATTATAAAATCATTTGAGGTCATGCGTTGATGCTGATGAGATGGGGCCCTCCATTGAATACGAGTACATGGGCTGGATTGGATTGAAGACACACGGATCTTTGATAATTGATGAGTGGTAGGAGGTTTTAAAACTTTTATTTTGATTTTGAGTGTTTTGTGAGGTTTCATTTTATTTTTCTCTTCTTCTCCCTCATTTGGATTTGTAATAATTCAGGTGTTATAATAATTCCCTCACCCGCTTCTTTCTATCCCATTCTTTAATCGCTTTCCCTAACTGTACATATGTATATATCTGACATGTCATGCATATCCCTGCCTTACATCCATGCTCCATGCATAAGATTCGGCTAAATTTGCATCTTTATGCTTTAATTGATTATCCCATGATTTTGTGCGCTATCACATGTTTTGCAATGTTTCACATGCCATATTTTAGAAGCCGAATCTTTAGTGCATCTCATGAGTGAATGCATTAGGATTCTGTATATAAGATCATGCATATTTTACTAACTTTGTTTTGTAGCTGTTCGCGGGACGTCGGTAAATATGTGAGTTTTTATGCTTTAGCATCCCGCTATACATAATTTCTTACTATGTGTTAGTATTCTACCATGAGGCTACTTGCTTAACTTGATATAACTGTATGAATGTCTGTGAATGAAGGCTTGTTGTTGAATTGGAATAATTCAATAAATGTACGTTTTAAGCCCACTTTGCAGTGGCAAATTCACAAACTTTAAGCCCACTTTGTCAAGTGGCAAATTCAAACCATTTCAACAAACAAACATGAAATTGAATTGTTCCAATTTGAGCAAACTAGTCTATACTTGTATGCTTCACATAGTAAATTTTAGAATTTATTTAATAATCAGAACATGAACATATAAAGAAAATAAAAAGTCATATCATGGTTTAGTAGAGGCCGATCTTTTTGATCGGGTGAGCGGGGGTGCTCATTATTGACCTTCCCCTCTCATACTAAGGTTTCGAGCCAAGCATCCTTGGTTACGACGAACAGTGGCCTTGGCACGAGTCATGGGTTTCCTAATTTCCCAAAATATTAGGTGGCGACTCTGAGATCTGATGACGCAGTCCATTTTTGACAAAATTGCAATAAAATAGATTTTCAATAAAAGTTGCCAAATCTGGACTCTCATCTACGTTTCACATTGCACTCGTGAGACTAGATCAAAGAGATCTCAGGGTTTGAACTGTTTAACGCGCGCGGGTACCTCCTGGGCATGTTACAGTTTCTGGCGACTCTGCTGGGGATTTTATGAAACCTTGACTCGAACTCCATGATTTGACTTTTATTTTCAATTATATGTTTATTGCATTGCATGCATTGGTGCACTTAAAGTCCCTGTGTTGCCTAGATGTTGGTAGGAGCACAGGCACACTTTTTGTGACACTACACCTATCTCTATGTTACTTTGGAAGCCTTGTGTTATAATCTTTTGAGATCTGAAAGTTCTGAGACTTTGAAGAGAGGCTAATATTGACTCTTCTGAGTTCCTAAGATCTTCATTGGTTATGACCCAAAGGACTCTTTGGTAACGTCACCTTGACTTTAACCCTTGGAGTAGAGTCAACCTTGTACATATAGTGAGCTATAGTACCTTTCAAACTTAGGACAGGATGCTCTCCTATTTCTAGGATGTGTGATACCACTTGTCCGAATAGTGAAACCCTAGATCATTCCAAGCTAGGACAGGATAACCCTACCCTCTTTAGGGTTGTTTGTTCTCTTTCCTGCTTGTTATGTGTAATGTATTGGATTATACAGGGGTTCTCAAATTCAAGTGAGTGGTTCAGGCATTGCAGTTTGTGGGGTTCAGTGTGTTTTTAGTGAGGGCATAATTGGAAGTTCCATTTTGTTTCTGTAATTGAGGAGTGACCACCTGTTGATTGCACGTGCTTTATTTTGAATGTTGTCGATGGCCCACACTTTGACTGGCAATTTGAGAATGGTTTATTCTGAGTTCTGAATTCGTATTGAGTCTAAGTTTGACTCCACCAAGTTTGTAGAGTTAGAGTCAGGTCAAGTCAGCCTAATGAGTCAGAGTCTGTTGATTTCGATAGTGCTAACCTGGACATTTTCGTCCTGTCTAGGTCCTATTTGTCATTTCTTTTGAGTATGTTGTCAAAAGTCTGTTGTCATTGCTGAGTCATAGTCTCTTTTCAATAAACAGAAAAACAAAAAAAACAAAATGCCATAGAGTCTGCCTACTTCTCTGTGCCTTAATTCATCGCATTGACCAAAGTTTTTCAAAACTTTTTCCAAAACTTTGATAAAAACGAAGAGGAAGAATTTCCTCGGGATTTGCAAACTTTGATCAACTGAGAGAAAGAGAGGTGTGCTAAGCCTTTGATGAATAAAATCATTTTTGTTAATGTGGGTATTGAGAAGGATCCTGGCTTGGTCCAAATTGGTTCTATCTTATCTTCGTAAGAGTACGAGTGATTAGTCACTTTGTGAAAAGATTTCAAAAAACTGTTTTTGTGTGATCCTACGAAGACATGCCTGGAATTAGTTATACAGCATAAGATCCCTCTTGACTCGTGGTCCGACCTCCTTAGCTCGTTAGCTTTCAAACCGTGATTTGAAGTATTCCAGTCAAAGTGTAAGGCTTGCATAGCCGAATTGGAAATAGCCCTTGAACAAGGGGCCATGATGTGATTCAAATGGAGGCAGCCTTTCAACTAGGGGCAATAAGGTCGAATATAATTTAGATTGGAAATAGCCCTTGAACTAGGGGCAATGATGTGATCAAGATTGGAAACAACCTTTGAACTCAGGGCAGAGAATGTGATTTCGATTTGAAACAACTCTTGAACTAGGGGCAAAAGTGTGAGGCTTGCATAGCTGAAATGGAGGCAGCCCTTGAACTAGGGGCAATAAGGTACCACCCTTGAGAGGCTCGCTGGGTTGAAAACCCAGAAGGGCGACCAGGCAAAGTTAGAGCACAAAAAAAAAAAAAAAAAAAAAAAGAAAGAAAGAAAAAAATAAAAAAAAAAAAAATGAAAAGCTCGCAAGGTTGAAAACCCGAAAGGGCGGCTTTGGCAAAAGTTAGAGCGTAAAAGGAGAGTGTCAATACCCGAGTGAACCTTAGCCAAAACTATGTAGGGCTGTGATTCAGATTGGAAGCAACCTTTGAACTAGGGGCAAGAAGGTTAGATGTGATTTAGATTTGAAGCAGCCCTTGAACTAGGGGCAAAAGGTTGGATGTGATTAAAGAGTTAAAACTGAATTGTTTCCCAATGAAGACCGCCCAGAAAGGCAAAACCCAGAATTTGAGAGAATGAATTTTATTATTGAAGGATAGTCGAGTTCCTATCCACTACACTAGGGGCAACACTAGGGGCAAATTCAGACCCAATTAGCCTAATCCCTACATCATCATATCTACTGGTCAAGTGTAGCAGTCGTTCATAGATGGCCTAGAGATTTCACAATCAATCAACATGGACAAGTTAAAACCAAAAGTACCATCCTTGAGAGGCTCGCTGGGCTGAAAACCCGGAAGGGCGACCCAGGCAAAAGTTAGAGCAGAAAAAAAATTCAAAAAATTCAAAAAAAAAAAAAAAATGAATGAACAAAATGAAAAAATATAAAAAAAATGAAAAAAAAAATGAATGAATGAAAAACAAAATGAAAAAATGAAAAGCTCGCAAGGTTGAAAACCCGAAAGGGCGGCTTTGGCAAAAGTTAGAGCACAAAAGGAGAGTACCAATACCCGAGTGACCCTTAGCCCGAACTACGATGGCCTGATTCCTATCTTTGGGATACGTAGGTAGCTTCATCTCGAAGTTCGGCCCTAATAATTTTTCAACTCATTCATCTCGTCCATGTTTGCTTGGTGTGTCTTTAGTCGACTTGGTTGTCCTATCCGTGTTTGATTGGTGTATCTTCGTTCTGCTCAGTTCAATTGGTTTGATTTAACTTGGTTCAGTTCGGTTCGATTCGATTTGGCGGTTCGGTTCGGTTCGGTCCAGTCCAGTTTTGCTCGACTTCATTCGGTTTGGATTGGCTTGGTTCGGTTGGCTTGGTTCAGATATCACCTTTGATTATCTGGTTTGGGACTATGCACCCCAATGGTTGATTCCATGTTAGTTGAGTAGTGGCCATTTGCAAAAATAGGTTTTGATTAATTTGAATGAAGCTGACTAATTTTTCTCAAAAATTGTTCCATTTTTGCAAAACTTGGACCATTCTTTGGATTTGAAAAGGGAAAATTTTCAGTACTCACAGTTTAGCTTACATGATTTGAAACAGAAAATGGAATAAGTATGCTAATCTAACTCTCATGTTGATCAAAACATGTTTACAAAAAATCAAGAGACAAAAAAAGGGTCAAGGCAATGAACTAGGGGCATAGTCGAGTTAGGGATTCTGTCTTCTCCACCGCTCGAGTCAACTATTCAGTATATATAAGTGTGTATTCATACCAATCAGGGTATTCATACCAGTCAGTGTATATAAGGGTGTTCCTTTCATACCAGTCAATATATTTATACCAGTCGGTGTATTTATACTAGTCAGTGTATATAAATGTGTTTGGATTAATTTGCTTCGATTTTTAGTTCGTTGGGTCATTTGTTGATTCAGATCAGTAAAGAGTCAATGTCTAATTCAGACTTCAAAAATTCAATCATTCTCAAATTCAATCAACAAATTATTTTCAAGCTCAAAGTGATATGCCAGTCATGCAGTGATAAGCAAAAACTAAACTGATTTTATTGCAGTCAGGGGAGGACATCCCCGATCACAGAGACCAAAAAAAAAAAAAAAAAACAAACAAACAAAAAAAAAAAACAAACAAAAACAAAAAAGAAAGAGAGTAGCATTTTCTTAGTTTTCCGGCAGCAGCTCGGCGACGAAGATTACAACGGGCTTCATTTGCACACAGCTTCATTGCCTAACTTTACCATCAGCTGCCTCGCTTCATCTCTACTCCTTCGAAGCTTTTGAAGACTCTGCCTCGGCCTTGGCAGAGCTTCCAATGGAGATTATTCCTCGCCGGCCATCAAATTGGTTGTGCGAAGAAACTCCGAATCGAGTCACGGAGGTCGTTAGTCGTTTCAGCTCTTTGTTCTGCTTTTTCAGCCCACCAATTTCTACTCGAGCATCTTTGTACATACGTTGAAGGAGAGAAAGTTGTGCATTCAATCGATGCACCTCACACGTTCTGTTCTGCAGTCGACGGGACAAGTTGGAGACCGCTGTCACAGTCTCTACACATGACCTCAGCGTATACGAGTTTGCTTCGATGTCAGACTGTGCCGCCATGATTTGTTCAACTGACATCGCTGGAAAGTTGAAAACAGGGGAAGAAGGAGGAGGAGCCCGTGGTTGAGGTTCAGGGGAGTCAGAATTGGTCATCTCTATCGTGGACTCGTTCAGGTCTGGAAAAAGAGTGAGAGAACCTTGTGAAGAGGCCATGGCAGAGAAGAGTAATGCAAAAGAAAGAGGTTACAGAGTGGTGGCAGAGAAAGTTTGCAGGCTTTTGCTCTGCCTCTCTCTTTCGCAGGCCTCAGCTTAAAAAGAGGATGAAGCCAAAGAAGAAGACAAAGAGGGAGAAAGGCTCGAGACGATCATTGACAATCGGGGCAGGATTGGATAGCCTGTCGGTCAGGCGCCGCGATTGTTGAAATCGTGCGCCAAACATAACGCTCGAAGAAGATGAAGGAAGAGAGAGTGAGACAAAAATAGGAGAGGGGGGAGAGTTGCATATATATATGTATATGTATTGTATATCTATGTATTATATATATTTGTTTGAACATTTGGCTCACAGGTATGGCTTGGGTTCAGTGGTTTGGCCCAGTGGGTTGAGGATTCGGAGAGCCTAAGCCCGAGGTCAGGGGTTCGAACCCACAACAAATGTTTCTTTGTTTTTGCTTTGATTTTGTGTATATATGTCTTGTATATGTATATATATTTGTTTGCATATCTTGTCACAAGAGTGGCGTGGTTCAGTGGTCGAGGACTCAAAGACCAGGCCTAAGGTTAGGGGTTCGAAACCCCATATCCCCACATCCATGCATTTTGTGTTTTTCCTTTCTTTTTGCGTGTTTTGCGTACGTGTGCTGACGTCAGCAAACGGAATATGCCTTCTCAGTAACGGCATCTTCCCGCTGACGGTTGCAAACGGAATATTCCCATCTGTGTATATATCCGTATATGTTTGTGTATAGGTCCATATATGTCTCTGTCGTATATACCTGTATATATACTGTATACGTCTGTGTATATATCTGTCTGTATGTTGTCTGTATATGCATATGTGTATACCATATGTACATATATGTGTGTATTGATATGTAAATATTTGTGTATTATATTGGTTGTGTTTGCAATGAGTTCCTAGGAGACTAACTGCGACGGTGAAAACTAGAGTTCAAATGGCCAAGGCCTAGAACGCAAAAGGTTTGGAATTTCCGAGACTAAAGTCTGGTTTAAATACCCAGGGGTGTATCCCCGGCTTGAAATCTGTATGACAGCCCCATAGGTTGAGGTAGCGTGTATGCGCCTCAATTCTGGATACTGAACCAATCTAGTCTGTCACCCCGTTGGAGAATAGGAAAAGTTGTGAATATGATCAGGAAGTAAAGCGGCATCCGTGGCCATTCAATCGGTTAAAAACAGCAAGTGTGCTTGTTGTTCTTTTTCGGGTCTAGGAGACCTTAAATCCTCTAAAGGTGCAAGTCCTTTGGTGTTTGTCGTGCCCAAACGACTTTCATGGTCTAGGAGACCTTAAATCCTTTAGAGGTGCAATTCCTTTGGTGTTTGTCGTGCCCGAACGACTTCAATCGGTCTGGTATAGTCACCTGACTATGTTTGTAATGAGTTCCTAGGAGATCAATTGAGACCGTGGAAACTAGAGTTCGAATGGCGATGCCTAGAACGCAAAAGGTTCGGGATTTCCGAGACTAAAGTCTGGTTTAAATACCCAGGGGTGTATCCCCGACTTGAAATCTGTATGGCAGCCCCATAGGTTGAGATAGCTTGTATGCGCCTCAACTCTGGAAACTGAACCAACCTAGTCTGTCACCCTGTTGGAGAATAGGGAAAGTTGCAAACATAGCCAGGTAGAAATGTGGCTTGCTTCGTGTGTTTTACACAAAGCTTGCCACCCATGTTGCCATCTTCATAGTTTTATCATCACTTCATGACATTGCATTGCATTGAACCAATCATCAATTATCAAACCGGCTTCGCGTAGCGTGTAAGTCCAATCATCAAACCAGCTTCGCGTAGCGTATAAGTCCAATCATCAAACCGGCTTCGCGTAGCGTATAAGTCCAATCATCAAACCGGCTTCGCGTAGCGTGTAAGTCCAATTATCAAACCGGCTTCGCGTAGCGTATAAGTCCAATTATCAAAATCGGTTAACAACAGCAGGTGCGCCTGTCTGTTCACACCATCCAAATCGGTTAACAACAGCAGGTGCGCCTGTCTGTTCACACCACCCAAATTGGTTAACAACAGCAGGTGCGCCTGTCTGTTCACACCACCCAAATCGGTTAAACAACAGCAGGTGCGCCTGTCTGTTCACACCAACCCCGGTTAGAATACAGTCAGGTGAGCCTGTCTGTTTACACCACCCGGGTTAAAATACAGTCAGGTGCGCCTGTCTGTTTACATCACCTCGGTTAAAATACAGTCAGGTGCGCCTGTCTGTTTACACCAACCCCGGTTAGAATACAGTCAGGTGCGCCTGTCTGTTTACACCACCCTGGTTAAAATACAGTCAGGTGCACCTGTCTGTTTACACCACCCCGGTTAAAATACAGTCAGGTGCGCCTGTCTGTTTACACCACCCCGGTTAGAATACAGTCAGGTGCGCCTGTCTGTTTACACCACCCCGGTTACAATACAGTCAGGTGCGCCTGTCTGTTTACACCACCCCAGTTAAAATACAGTCAGGTGCGCCTGTCTGTTTACACCACCCCGGTTAAAATACAGTTAGGTGCGCCTGTCTGTTTACACCACCCCGGTTAAAATACAGTCAGGTGCGCCTGTCTGTTTACACCACCCCGGTTAGAATACAGTCAAGTACGCCTGTCTGTTTACACCACCCCGGCTAGAATACAGTCAGGTGCGCCTGTCTGTTTACACCACCCCGGTTAGAATACAGTCAGGTGCGCCTGTCTGTTTACACCACCCCGGTTAGAATATAGTCAGGTGCGCCTGTCTGTTTACACCACCCCGGTTAAAATACAGTCAGGTGCGCCTGTCTGTTTACACCACCCCGGCTAGAATACAGTCAGGTGCGCCTGTCTGTTTACACCACCCCAGTTAGAATATAGCCAGGTGCGCCTGTCTGTTTACACCACCCCCGTTAGAATACAGTCAGGTGCGCCTGTCTGTTTACACCACCCAAGTTAAAATACAGTCAGGTGCGCCTGTCTGTTTACACCACCCTTCCTCCTCTCGCGTGAAACGCGTTTGGATTGCAAATCGGTTAAAAACAGCAGGTGCACCTGATATTTACACCATCCTTCCTCCTCTCGCGTGAAACGCGTTTGGATTGCAAATCGGTTAAAAATAGTCAGGTGCGCCTGTCTGTTTACACCATCATTCATCCTCTCGCGTGAAACGCGTTTGGATTGCAAATCGGTTAAAAACAGCCAGGTGCGCCTGTCTGTTTATACCATCCTTCCTCCTCTCACGTGAAACGCGTTTGGATTGCAAATCGGTTAAAAACAGTCAGGTGCGCTTGTCTGTTTACACCACCCTTTCTCCTCTCGTGTGAAATGCGTTTGGATTGCAAATCGGTTAAAAACAGTCAGGTGCGCCTGTCTGTTTAGACCACCCCTCCTCCTCTCGTGTGAAACGCGTTTGGATTGCAAATCGGTTAAAACAGTAGGTGCGCCTGTCTGTTTACACCATCGAAATCGGTTAAAAACATCAGGTGCGCCTGATGTTTACACCATCCTTCATCCTTTCGCGTGAAACACGTTAGGTTGTTGATTCACTCGGTTAAAAACATCAGGTGCGCCTGTTGTTTACACCATCTTTCCTCCTTTCGCGTGACACGTGTTAGGATGTTGATTTCTCTTGGTTGAGGTCTTCCCTCTCTTGCAAGATCATAAGGTTTTCAAAAATAATCAGCTTCGCATAGCGTATAAGTCCAGTTCTCACAATCTTCCTCCATATCATTAGCATCTTGCCCCTGAACTACGATGGTTTGATTCCTTGTAAAGGGATACGTAGGCAACCTTCGGGTTCAACCACTTACATTTGCATCTTGTTTGTTTGCCCAAGTCTTACGGCCTTGTCAAAAGGGTCGTCTTCGGGCTTTGACATTCACTCACGTCATGAAATGACTTCGAGCTCTGTCAAAGAGGGGCAACTGTAGACACCCCATTTTGACCGGCCCTAAGACTTGGGCACTTTCTTTTGACCACCCCATGATGAAAATTGGAATATGCCACTTTATGAATTTCTCAGCCGAAAAATCACATTGAAGCTTTAATTCCAAACCTCACCCATTTTGGCCATCACTAATATTTTATTAATTTATAGTATTTTATAATTTTATATTTTTTTATATAAATTTATATGTGTGCATATTTGTTTTAGGTGTGTTTTATATTGATAAATATAAAAAAAAAAAAATGAAATGACAATAACAAAACAAAAAAAATAGAAAATAAGAAAAAAAAAAATAGAGTATTATCATGGTATTTTTGGGGAGAAGTTAAACAAATTTTGTAGAGGAATGATGATGATTATATTCGGTGGAGAGATGAGCTGTGTTTGAGAATATTAGAAAGCATGAAAGAAATGAGAGGATTCGGTGGAAAATTATTTGAGAGTGGGGTGGTTTAGAAAATAAAATAAAAGAAAGAAAAGAGAGCAGGTGAGAGTGGGTAGAGAATAATTGTTAAAGGAGTTGGTAGGTGATGATAAAAAGAAAAGAGCCAGAGAAAGGAGGGGGAAGGGGGACAGTTTTTCGATGGAAAGCATTTTAGAGTGAGTGGGGGAATAAAAAATAAGGGGAAGAGAGGTTCTGGAGGAGAGCAACACACCTCACAGACCATGCATCATACACCCATTTTTACACAGCAGAACACAGGCACACACATGGACAAGAGACCAAACCCAACTCTCTCTCTCTAACAGACTGATTTCTCTCTTCTCTCTCTCGGCAAACCCAGCACACATGGAGATGGACACACACACACACTGCCATCTCACTCTCTCTCTCGGCAAACCCACAACACACATGCATTAAGACTCACACAGGGCCATACACTCATTCATACACACAGACCCAGCAGAGGCATATAGGGACAGACCCACGGCAGAGCAGATACACCCACTCAAACTCTCTCGAGATACACATGATGGGGAGAGAAAGGTGAGAGAGGAGGAGAGACACCCAGCATCTTCACACCTCTCTCTGGCTAGCTCTTTTGGCTTGGGGAGAAGCTATAGCTGCTAACACCATACACACGGGCTCTCTCTCTCTCTCTAACCCACCCATCTCTCTCTCTCTAGAGACCCACTGATACACACTCATGGCACACACACATCCATCACTACCATACACCCAGCAGCACCACTACACACCCACCAACTTCACCCTCTCACTCGGCAAGCACACCACCACCACGGCATCAAGACACACACACTCATTCACACAACACCCATACACAGGTGCATGGCACATGCAACACACACACACTCTCACCACATCACCACTGCCATCCCAACACACATGCACAACACCACTCAACACACCCATTCACCATTGAACACACACACACGGGTTTTAGAGAGAGAGGCCACACACCCATACCCACACACTCTCTCTACATCTCACTCTCACTCCTCTCCAGCCATGAGAGGCTGATCAAATTATTTTGTTTCACCTACACACTGGTACACACACAGCAGACACACACAACACACACACAGCAGACACACACAACACACACCCAACACCACACTCATACACACGGCACATGCATACACAGGCACACGCAGCAGTAAGACATCTAGATACATGCATACACACATGCACGGGTTCTCTCTCTCTCTCTCTCTCTGGTGTTTGGTGCTGAGCGGTGTTGGTCGATACAGCCACTGTGTTCTCTGGGTTTACTCCTTCTCTGCTGGTGCTGGGTTCCCCAACTCAGATGCCAATGGTGGGTGGTTGTTTGGTGAGGAAGTTGAGCATGGGAAATTCACCCACGTTGGGCAGAATTACCACCTACAAAGTTGTCTTCTATCACGCGGGATGATGATAGGATTTGTGAGATATTCTAAAGTGGGTGTGAGTTGGGAGGTGAAGCTTTGAGATTAAAGAAGTTTTGAGGCTAAAGCAATTGTTTTGTTTGAGCATCTTGGTCTTGGGATCACATGCTTTTGTATCAAGCATATGGGTCTAGTTGGACTGCCGTGGGTTTAGTTTTGTTTACATGGGCTGAAGTTTGTGCATATTATTATAATATATGCTGTTGAGTTGCAAATAGGGTGAATGGCCCACGGTAATTTTGTTAAAACAATGGGCTTATATTGAGTTTGCTAAGTGAATGCACATGGGCTGGTTATATGAATTTGGGTAAATTCTTTGTTAGTGCCACGTGTTGAAATTATAAAATCATTTGAGGTCATGTGTTGATGCTGATGAGATGGGGCCCTCCATTGAAGACGAGTACATGGGCTGGATTGGATTGAAGACACACGGATCTTTAATAATTCCCTTACCCGCTTCTTTCTATCCCATTCTTTAATCGCTTTCCCTAACTGTACATATGTATATATCTGACATGTCATGCATATCCCTGCCTTACATCCATGCTCCATGCATAAGATTCGGCTAAATTTGCATCTTTATGCTTTAATTGATTATCCCATGATTTTTTGCGCTATCACATGTTTTGCAATGTTTCACATGCCATATTTTAGAAGCCGAATCTTTAGTGCATCTCATGAGTGAATTGCATTAGGATTCTGTATATAAGATCATGCATATTTTACTAACTTTGTTTTGTAACTGTTCGCGGGACGTCGGTAAATATGTGAGTTTTTATGCTTTAGCATCCCGCTTGTACATAATTTTCTTACTATGTGTTAGTATTCTACCATGAGGCTACTTGCTTACTTGATATAACTGTATGAATGTCTGTGAATGAAGGCTTGTTGTTTGAATTGGAATAATTCAATAAATGTACGTTTTAAGCCCACTTTGCAGTGGCAAATTCACAAACTTTAAGCCCACTTTGTCAAGTGGCAAATTCAAACCCATTTCAACAAACAAACATGAAATTGAATTGTTCCAATTTAAGCAAACTAGTCTATACTTGTATGCTTCACATAGTAAATTTTAGAATTTATTCAATAATCAGAACATGAACATATAAAGAAAATAAAAAGTCATATCATGGTTTAGTAGAGGCCGATCTTTTGATCGGGTGAGCGGGGGTGCTCATTATTGACCTTCCCCTCTCATACCTAAGGTTCCGAGCCAAGCATCCTTGGTTACGACGAACAGTGGCCTTGGCACGAGTCATGGGTTTCCTAATTTCCCAAAATATTAGGTGGCGACTTTGAGATCTGATGATGCAGTCCATTTTTGACAAAATTGCAATAAAATAGATTTTCAATAAAAGTTGCCAAATTTGGACTCTCATCTACGTTTCACATTGCACTCGTGAGACTGGATCAAAGAGATCTCGGGGGTCCGAACTGTTTAACGCGCGCGGGTACCTCCCCGGCATGTTACACCGCTTGAAGTTTGTGGATTCCAATTTTGAACCTTATTTCAAGGATGTTGATAGTGGCATAAGGAGAAGTGCTAATGAGTTGAATTGGAAAAAATGTAGATTATTTTTGAGGTTTCTAAAATTATTTTATCTTGCAACTAAGAAGTTTTCAGGGTCTCTCTTTGTTACTTCCAACGCTTTTTACAAAGAAATATTTGTTATTGAAAGCAAAATTAACCAATTAATTTTGTCACAACATCACTCATACTTGGAAGTTTCTCATTTAAAGGATAAAATATGACATAATGGCTATACAAACGACTCGAACAACCCTTAATCTTGTCTACCATATCTTCCACCTTCTTATTATCTCGAAGAAATAAATTTGAAAAGCAAAACTCCAAGTATGCCATTTTTTTGGTAGGATCAAGAACAACTACAACATACAATAACAAATTGATCTTATTTCCATCCCCCCAATACTTGCTAAACTTTTGTTTTATAGTCTTTGCCATTATGCTCAAACTATCATCCTCCTATAGTGGAAGATGATAATGATGATCCTTATTCTTTGGTTAACTCCCAATTTAATTCCTATTTGGAGGGGTGATGCACTAGTGGATCTAAGCCGGAATTAGAACAATATTTGTTCGAGGTTGAAGATTTTGCAAAGAATCAAACATTTGAGATTTTGGATTATTGGAAGGTGAATGTAACCAAATATAGAGTGCTATCGCAACTTGCAAGGGATGTGTTGGCCATGCCTATTTCTACCATTGCGTCGGAGTCGGCTTTTAGTACCGGGGGGGAGGGGGGTGTATTCTTGACTCATTTCGCAGTTCACTCTCGCCTTCTATGGTTGAAGCTCTTGTATGTACTCAAAATTGACTTCCAAGCAACCTTCTAATTTCTCTTCGAAAGGCGATGGATGATGTGGAGGAATTTGAGCAATATGACTCGGGTAATAGGAGAATTTATTTATCTTCATTTTTATTTGTATTGTTTATTTTCTAATGTAAATTTTATTGATCTTCTCTTGTTGACTCTTAATTAGGTACTTTGGAGTCAAGCTCATCTTCAAGTTCAACCTATAATATTGATGCTAATACTATAATTGAACTCTAATTCATTTGCTCATTGGTAAATTTTTCATATACTCAACACATTTTCTTACTATATTGAGATGCAATATATAGACATTTGTTTATTTTTTCATTATTTTATTCTTTTACACTTTTTTTGTCAAAGGAATTATGAAGATTGAAGATTAAATTTTGTTTATTTTTCAGTTTGTTTTTGTGTAGGGTTCATCAACCAAATGCATGGAATTGAAATTTTTGGAACTTGGATGTGATTCATGATAATGGAGTTTGAGATATTGTGTTGCAAATGTTTTTATTTTATTTGACAACAATTTTGTTTTATTTTTTTATTGCATATATTTTGGATGAATATAATAGTTAAGGGGTATTTTTTTTAAGGTCCCTGATATTATGATTTTATAGTATAAAGGAGATCAACTATTTTCATGATGTCTAAGGTCCCTCAACATCAATCCAGAGAAATTTTAGTCCAGAGAAAATTCGATCCAGAGAAAATTCAATCCAGAGAAATTTTTTGGTCCAAACCAGAGAAAATTCAATTCAGAGAAAATTCAATTATGTCTAAAATTTACCTCTCATTCTAGCCAAAATGAGGTGTACAGTTCTAGAAACCACAATCCATGAAAGACAGAAAATCTTCCTGTGGAGGTTAGTCTCAGCAAAAATCCAAATAGACTCCTCTGAATGTCCCTTTTGCGGAGCGGAACCTGAATCTGCAGTCCATCTGTTCTTTTTATGCAAACCCATCAAGATGATTTGGTTTGCCAGGTTGGGTATTAGGACAGATGATTTCTTCCACCTATCATTCTTAGATTGGATCAACCATATTCTCACTCCATCCTTGATATTTGGAGTTTCTCCTCAAAGCAAGTCAGATTTTGTGCTTTTTGCAGTAATTCTCATGGAAAAAACTTGGCTTTGGAGAAACAGAGCCATCTTTTGCTGTCCAAAGGTTGAACCAGAAAAATTTCAAAATTTCCTTGGACACATGAGAAATTTCAAAATTTCTCTGGACTCCCCAAACCCAAAGAAATTCTCAGACAAACATTTCCAGAGATTCTCCCACCTAGAGAATTTCTCTGGACTCCACAACCCAGAGAAAATTCCCAGCCAGGGAAATTCTCTCAGCCCAAAGAATTTCTCTGGGCATGACCAGATGCAATAGCTGAGTTGAAATACGATGATACAGTCACTCTGCCGTCAAAGTATGCTTGAAGATGCAACAAACTATCTTGAATCACTACTTAAACATAAAATTCATTGGAACAGGATAACTTGATTTTTTGTGTTCCATAAGAGCATGCATCAAATGAAAAACTTGCATGGCTGCCCAATCAGGATAAACATGAATGTTGGTCTGATCCTTTGAATTTTCTCTGGGTTGAATCCAGAGAAATTTGAGAAATTCTTGGGGCATGAGCTCCAAGACAGGCCACAACCTTGCAGCTTCGGTAGAGTTGGATCCCAATTTGCATATTGAAGCTTCGTTGCAGTCTGCCAAGTACTTTCCAGAAACGTTTTCAAGCCTCGGATGTGTAGCAACATAGCAAGTCGTCGCAGCGGCCTGAACAAAAATTCAAATTCATTAACACACTTGCACCTACTATAAATACTTACAATAAGATATATAAATTAAGTGTATATCATCAAAAATTTGAGCGAGTGATTAATAAACACTACCTGAGGAATTGTCTTCAAGAACTTGGAAGCCAAGAAGAGTACCAGATCTGCATATTTTATCGCTTCAATTTTACAACCTCAAGACTCAACTAGATGCGTATATATATATGCATGAATCTCAGTTTTAGAGAATAGTAGCGACCTGTTATGAGGCTGGGTCGCGGATCCGGGCGGCGCGGAGGTCTGCGACGGTGGCGGAGCAGAGGGCAGAGTCGGAGGAGAAGGTGTTGAGGAAGAGGTCGTAGAGGAGGGTGGAGAGGAGGGTGGAGGAGCAGAGTTTGTTGCCTTGGATCTGGAAGACAGTGGGTGAGAGGAGAAGAGAGAGAGAGAGAGAGAGAGAGAGAGAGAGAGAGAGAGAGAGTAGAGTAGAGACAAAAAGTCAAATTTCTCTGATATATGTTTAGGGACCTTAGATATCAAAAAATAATTTTGTGGATCTCTTCCATTATGAAAAGTGGGAGAGGGACCCTAGACCAATTTTCCCAATAGTTAATGAAGTTTGTTTGACAACAATTTTATTTTATTTTTTTTCATTTTATTATTACATTTTGAATGAATGTAATAGTTAATGAAAAATTACGTTTAGGTAAGCTTAGAATTTTGAATGATTTTATTTTAATTTTCTATTATTGGGTAGTAGTAGATAGAGAATGTTGAGAAAGTAGTTGGAGAATGAGATTGATGATTTAGCTTAGGATTGTGAATGATTTTACTTTAATTGTATTGTTGGGTACTAGATTAATTTTGAATGATTTTAGGATTTTGAATGAATTTAGGATTTTAAATGATTTGTTTGTTTTAGGAATTGATTTTGTTGTGTTTTTAATTTTAAAAGTTTTAATTCATTAATTATTAATGTTGGAGCATTTTAGAAAATTGGAAGAAAATGACTCGAAATAAATATTTACAAAATGTGAAAAAAAACTCAAAGATTAATTTTTAAAGAAAAAAATTCAAACCGCAAACCGTCTATATATCCGCACAAACCGTAAACCGCACTGCGATCGGTTGCAGTTTGACTTTTTCCCAAATCGCATAGGTGCGGGCGGGTCAAAACCGAACCACAAACTACACAATCCGATCTGCGAGCACCTCTACAATAACCTCTCATAATGAATATTAGTTTATTTATAGGATACTCAGGTTATAGGTTTATTTTTGAATCTTTTAGTTATTAGGCCCAACATCTAATCTCTTCAGACAAAAAGGACACAATTTGTTCAAAATGACAACTATTTGTTAAAATTAAATCACCCTATCTCTTGAAATCACCCTATTGTATTTGACTATTTGTAGAAATTCACCAAACTAATTATCTGTTGAAATATGACACATATATATCACTTATTCAAAACTCTATCTATTAAATATCACATAGTTTTCTGCCTCACCACGATCATATGTTGTCATTGGCCGCTGCTGCAGATGGTGACTTTTCCAGCTAAATTTTCCAGTGACTTTTTCCAATGTCAACAACTTTTTCTAGTGACTTTTTCAGCGTGTCTTTATCAACAAATAAGATTTTTTCTTAAATATAATGTTTTATATATACACTTTTTAGGACGAACTTTTTACCAATCTTCTCTTATTTATATTATTATTTTTAGACCTCTATAAAATTAAAAGATAGTAAATAAATTGTATATAGAAATAATAATAAAAATTATTGAATACTTCAAAAGTTACAAGAAAGATAGAAAGAGGTACTTTTACTCACAAGGCTTGCCTACTGACTATGGTTTTACCAGATAAAATGCGTACATTTTTTATAGGTAAAACGTGGACTTCTAATTAAAAATTTAAATATACACAAATAAAAATAAAATAAAGTTCTTACAACAAGACAATAAATCTTTTATAAATTTAAATTGTTAAAATTAAAAAAAAAAAAACGACAACAAATATATATAGTAGGTATGTCTTATCTATTATTGTAGGTATGGGGTCTCCCCACATTGACTTTATTACCATTCAACTTATTTTGTTGTTGTCTTCCACTTGAAGGTTTTTGTTAAATGAATTGTAATGAATTTGGGCTTCTATTGATTTTATAGAACTCCTAAACAGAAGAAGAAATATTGGCACTCCAATTATTTATTCTTTAAGCATTTGGAGCATTTCCTTTGTCCCATCAGGTCCCAATTTGAAGATTTCCGCAAAGACATTTCCATCACAATAGAGTGTTGGTTTAATGTTGAAAAATTGTATTCAATGTCTTGCGGAAAAATATGAGATTATCAATTTTGTCAATGATGGGATATCTTTTTCATTGTCTATTTTTTCTTTTTAAGAGGGGATTTGGACAGGATGCAAGACGGAGAAAATAAATTTGATAAAATTAATAAATTTGAGTTTCAGTTTTTCAACTAAAGTAGACACGTATAATTTGTGTCATAGTAGTTTGTGGGCTTGCTTTCATAACTATAACAGTATATTTAACTATTGTCAGTTTTGGGGATCATTAATCCCTCTAGACTGTGTAACTAATTTCATGTTTGGATTGTTTTAAGATTATGAGAAATTAATAAAATTTTATTAATTTTATAATTTAACTAATAAGTCTAGTCATCTGTTTTGTATTTCACCTCCCTATTGGAATTCAATAGTCTCCTGCATGGGGATACCATGTATGAATGAACTATTAGTTCCAATCTTAATTTTTTTAATCAAACATTAGATTATATATTTTGTTAAATTATTAATTCATTTCCAAAATCATGTCTGCCCAAGCAAACATGCCCAAATTAGATGCAGTTTCAGATTTGCTTTGCTTAATTTCAGCTTTTCCGGTCTATTTCATGGCCTCAATGATCTTGCGTTTTTTTTTATTATTTTTTTTGCCAAAAAATGTTAGGGATCCACATTTATTTATACCTTCAAATTCATCACAATTACATAACAAGGGAGTTGGATTTATATTAAATGTATGACGAATCAATATTGACACCTATCATACCACATAATTGTGGTTCAATTATGAAAAAAGTTTAGGAGTCTAAAATATTTTCCTTTTTTGCCATTGATTAACCCATTAGACATTAATCATGCTCTAGCTAAAATATTTCCGTCAAAACTTTCATATATGCATAACAAACACTACAAGAAAAGTGGGCTAAAAAGATGGAAGCATTTGCCACGGCACAGTTGCCGTCTTAAAAAGTGACTTTTTGCGACGGCACAACTTGTTGTTGCGAAAAATGTGAGTTTTTGCGATGACACAACTTGCTGTCGCGGAAAAATAGAGTATTTGCGATTGTAGAAAATGCTATCGCAAAAAAGGAGAGTATTTGTGACGGTAGAAATTGCTGTCGCAAAAAAAGGAGAGTATTTGCGACGACAGATATTGCTATCGTGAAAAAATAGAGTTTTTGCGACAGCACCAGCTGCAGTCCCAAAAAAAAAAAAAGTGAGTTTTTTTGCGACTGTAATAAGTACCATTGCAAAAAAAATAAAAACTAAAATGTTGTGGCTTTGAGACGGCTTCATATATATACAATCACAAAATGGTTTGAATAAATGCAATGGTATTTTCTGTGGCAAAAAAAGTTAAAAAAAACAACGTCGTCTTACTCTTGATATAACATTTCTCTTTTCACCTATTTTTTCATCTTCCTGTCTCTCTGTCTCTGTCTCTCTCTTCTCTTTCTTTCTCTCTCACTCATCACTTTTCTTTGTCTGTCTGTTTGTTTGTTTCCTTGTCTCTGTCTCTGTCTGTCTGTCTGTCTGTCTGTCTCTTTCTCTCTGTGTCTCTCGCTCATTTCTCTTTTCTCTATCTCTCTTATTTCTTTTCTCTCTTCGTCTTTCTCACTCATCTCTCATCTCTCTTCTCTCTATCTCTCTCATATCTTTTTTTTTTTTTTTTGTCTCTCTCGCTCATCACTCTTCTCTCTATTTCTCTCTCTCTGTCTTTCTCATTCATCTTTCTTCTCTCTATCTCTCTTCTTTCTCTGTTTGTCTCGCTCATCTCTCTTCTCTCTATCTTTTTCGGTCATCTCTTTTCTCTCTCTGTCTCTCTCTTTTTCTATGTTTCTCTTTCTCGTTCATCTATTTTCGCTCTCTTTGTCTATCTCTCGCTCATCTCTTGTTTCTCTATCTTTTTCTGTCTCTCTCTTTTTATCTCTTTCTCTTTTTGTCTCTCTTTCACTCATTACTCTTCTCTCTCACTTTCTCTCTCTGTCTGTTTATCTGTCTGTCTGCCTATCTGCCTGCCTGTCTCTCTCTCTCTCTCTCTCTCTCTCTCTCTCTCCTCTTCTCTATTTATCAAGCTCTCTCTTGATTTATCAATCCATTATAAGAAAATACACTTTTAGCGACCGTTTTGTCTCTCTCGCTTATCACTCTGTTTCTGTTTTTGTCTTTGTCTCTGTCTCTGTCTTTCTCTTTTTCTCTCTCTCTCTATATCTTTTTTCTCTATTTGTCTTTTACTCATCTCTCTCTCTCTCTCTCTCTCACATCACCTTCACCACTACTGCAAATGCCATTCCACTACCACCATTACTACCACTGTTGCCACTCCATCTTTACGACTACCATTACAACCACCATTGCCACCACTCTACTACCATCACCACCATCACTGCCACTAATACTACTATTACCTCTTGTAGACGCGCCCTTGGGCCTCACTATTACAGTTCGGACTCAATTTGTGTTACGGTTCTTAATCTGAACCAAAGAGTCCAAATCCGGCAAATCGTTTTGAGAAAAAAACAGATTTTGAAAGAAGTGCCAAACATGAACTGGTTTGCCAGATACAGAGTTGCCACCTAAATATTTTTTATGGGGGGAATTTAGGAAACCCTGACTCGGTGCCAACGGCCATGTGTCCGTCATCACCAAAGTTGCCTCGGCTCGGGAACTTGGGTACGATTGGGGAAGGTCAGCTATGAGCACCCCCTCTCGCCCGATCCGAAGATCGGCCTCTACTAACCGTGATATCTTGTTTTGAAAACATTATGCGTTCTTATTCCGGTTATTAGCCTAGAATTACTATGTTATGCGCACAGCAAACAAGTATAGACTAGATCGCCTAATTTAGAACAAAACATTGCATATCCGTTTGTTTGGAAAACGCTTTGAAATTTGCTACTCGCAAGTAGGCTAAAATACGGATTTCAACGAGTTATCCCAACTCAAACAATCCAACCTTCACCCACAGGCATTCAAGCAGTTAATCAAATAAGCATCTAGCCTCATGGTAATCATGCTATCATGTTAACATTCACACTCATGTGAGATGCTAAAGCATAAAAAGCTCATCTAGTACTCCGCGCTAAAACAAGAACATGTTAGCAATCATGCATGATCCAAGTCCATGTTTAAATGCCTAATGCAATGCATACGGAATGTCACTAGAGTAGGCTCGACTAGTCTATAAATGACATGTGAAAATGCTCAAGTAGCATGTATTCAAGTTATATTTGAAATACTTTATGCAGTTAGTATGATGCGCCGAGCCCGGTGCATGCAATACTGATGAATGAATGCACGCATGCATAGCATAAGGTATGCTAAAGAAAACATGCCCTAAACTAACCATCAAAAGCAGGTAAGTAAAAGGGAGAAAGAGTGGGGGTTGGAAGACATACACACACGCACCCACACTTATTACAAATTTGCCCTCGCTCGGAGGGACCAAAAGAATAATACAATTAATCAACCTACAAGCTAATTAAATAATTACAGACCACCTAATTAATTAAGCAAATCAATTAAGTACTGAAAGCAGTAAAAGGCCTCGGGAAGAGGGTCCAATGCATGCGTGTTCGGGTTTGCTCAGAAATCCACCGCCATGCACAAGTTGCCTCTGTTTTCCCTGCTCTGCTCCTCTGAAATTGCACAACTCCCAAGGTATGCTTTCTGGACACTTTGGAACACCACCAGTTGAGAAGAATGGCCATCGGCCATGGAGAGTGGTCACTGGCCACAAATGAATCCATCGGCCAACAATGGATGGCCGGTCGGCACTGTATATGGCCGGTCGGCCAAAACTTCCTGCAGAACCTGCAGTTGACAGCAGCAGAAGGCAAAGCATAGCATGTCAATGCATTTCAAGCAATGTATGCACCAACTACACTCCTTATCATGTGTATGACTCAAAAGAGGATGGTCCTCGATTCTCGGACCACCAATCGCGCATTTCCATGCATGATGGCCCAAAGAATCAAGTGTGCATTTTGATATTGGAATACAATGCACATAAGCAAATAAAGGGGCTCAACCTCTATCACAAGCATTTCAAGAGGTCAAGCATGCATGCCAATGCAATGCAATCCTAAGCATGGAAGCTAAGTATGCAAAATGAGCATGCAAGGCATGTGACAACTATGCTAGTGGCAAACATGCAACAACATGTAAAGTGGACTAAGCATAGGAACAATGCAAAGCAACTTAACCAATGAAATGCATGCCAAATGCATCATGATTTCAAGCAAGTAATAACATGTAATAGGCCAAGTATGCAACAATGCACAAGGCAAGCATGCTATAACACATGAAGGATGGACTTAGATTAATTTAGGCAGCCCTCAAACAAGCCTAAAACAGCGGCCAATAACTAAGGAAATGGAGCCAAATACACATATAAGCATGCATATAAACATGGTCCATCACTTAGGCACAAAGAGCAACTCTCAAGCACACTTAAAAGAGGCTAAACATGGGTATATGGCATGCATGGAAAGCTCTGAAATAACATGGTAAGTGGTTCTAAACCATTGAAATAATGCAAATAATGCATGCTCATAGTTCATCCACTTAAGGCTCACAAGCCAAGAATACAAAGGGGCTATACTAAGCATGCCATGGTCGACCAAAACAACCAAAAACAGAACTTGAGCATGCCAAAATAAACACAAAGCCTTCACAAAGCTTGGTCAAAAACAAGCTAAAATAAGGGTTAAAACCTAGATGCATGTTAAGGCTACAATATGGCATTACAAGACATGTATGCTAAACAAGCAAGGTGTGTCCAAACCAACTAAAAATAGAGGCATATTATGACATAATAAGCATGAAAATCAGCTAAGGCATGGCCAACACACACTTAGACTAAATGCTCCCTCAAGAGGCAAAAAAGGCCCTTTTCAAGGACAACAAGGAGAGGGGGTGGCCCTCTCCTTCCTAGGACCTCAAGGCACCATCCTCATCACTGAAATCCCTCAAGATTTCAATGGTGAGGAGGCCCAAACACAATGGTCCCGGAGCTCAACCAAAATGGCACAAAATGGAGCCTTTCAAGGCTTAGGAGGGGTCAAACAACCCCAAAGCCTAAAGCAACCTTAACCAACTATTTAGAGCACTAAAAATCAAAACTTTTATATGTTATACACAAAGCTCAAAAACAGATGCAAGGTAGGCAAAAATGCAATGCAAAAATGGGGAATAAAGGGACAAGTTTCTTACCCTTGTAGACCCTCTTCACCAATGGTGGACCAGCTGGTTCTTCAAGCTCAAACCAGCTCCAAAACTCCAAAAACAACCCTCAAGAGCCTCAGCTCCAAGAAAAGGTGTGATGGTGGGTGTTTGTGTGCAAAACTAAGGCAAAAACACTCACAAAACAAAGAGAGAGAGAGATATAGAGATGGCAGACATATGAACCCTAACCCTAAAACTCAAAACCCTCAGAAAATTCTGTCTAAATTGTCTAACCCCTACAAGAGAGAAGACCCTCTCTTTTATAGACAATTTTGTCTTGTAAAGCCTCCAAAGGAAGTTAACAAGAGGGCAATCCCTCCATACACGTCTATGGAGGGGGTTACAGTGTATGCCAGCTGTACCAAAATATCTGCAAAAGCAGATGCACAATAGTCGGCCAGCCAAAAATGCAATTGACCAAAAAAAGATAGCCGGCCGGCCATCTATAGTGCCGGCCGGCTAAATATTTGGTCGGTGGCAACAAAACATAGCCGGTGGCCTCAAGCCATGGCCGGTGGAGTGTGGGGATGGCCCACAAGCCATTCCTTGCCCCTCCAAGTCAAAACACAAGTGTTTGGTGCAAAACCAGACACGAAACATCCGAGTCGAGAGATCTTGAGGCAAGGCGTGTAGCCGAGACCTCCGGGAACTCGAGACGAACACAAACATGGATGATCACTGAGTGTTCAAGCTGTGACGTCCAAGTCTTGAGGACGGTCAAAACTGGGGTGTCTACACCTCTCCTCCACCACCGCTACTTCATCTCCTTTACTATTACCACAACTTCACCACTAATCTTCTTCACCATCGTACCGTCTTGTGCACATCTGCGTCGCACTGTCTTGTGCATTCACTTTCACTCGCACTGTCTTGTGCACTTTGTTTTTTTGTATCATTCGCACTGTCTTATGTACTCCCTGGTCTAGGAGACCTTAAATCCTGCATCTTCATTCACACTATCTTGTGCACTCTCTGGTCTAGGAGACCTTAAATCCTCTAAAGGTGCAATTCCTTTGGTGTTTGTCGTGCCTGAACGACTTTCGGTGGTCTGGTATAGCCACCTGCCTGTGTTTGCGGTGAGTTCCTAGGAGACCAACTGAGACGGTGGAAACTAGAGTTCGAATGGCTCATGCCTAGAACGCAAAGGTTCGGGATTTCCGAGACTAAAGTCTGGTTTAAATACCCAGGGGAATATCCTTGGCTTGAAATCTGTATGGCAGCCCCATAGATTGAGATAGCATGTGTATGCGCCTCAATTCTGGATACTGAACCAACCTAGTCTGTCACCCTGTTGGAGAATAGGGAAAGCTGTGACCATAGTCAGGGAAAAAAGTAGTACCTGTGATTCAACCAAGAAGAAGGGAAAGATTCCCACATCAACATGAGATAGGACATTGATGAGGTAGGTCATTGCCAATTGCCCCTGTAAGGTACCTTCGCTTCCTGACTACTACATCATTTAGTATGTCTATTGCATTGCATATCGAATATGTTGCATGCCTGTACTGCATATCCATTGTATCGCCTGCGCCTTTCCATGTTAAGCTTAGTCTGGCATGTGCCCATACTTTTCGCGTTAAAGCATGGTTATGTGATTATGTGTATGCGCCTATTCCACTAAGGGAATTGTGGTTTGAGGGTGACGGCACCATTTCTGTGTTAGACGTGGTTTGTTTATGTCCATGCCTTTTCTAGGAAAAATGTGGTTTGGCCGCGCGCTTTATTCAATTTATCCATTGCATCCATTTCATTGTATTTTAGTTTGTTACATTCAGCATTTAGGATCATGATCTTTCCTCAGCAGATCATTCCCCACTTATATCATGCCACCCAATTACTTGTACTTTGTGGTCTCTCCGTGAAACACATAGTTTTACATGTGCTCGCACCCCTTTCACGTTGAAACACGGTTCTGTTATGTGTAACCATCCATGCTGAGTTGTGGCCAGTACTAGGATGTAGGCACTTAGCTTGTGTTAGGCGTCGTTCGGCTCGTGCCCACTGCCTTTTCTGTGTTAAAAGTAGTTTGATTTTGCATCTCCATCCCTTTATGATATTTGTGTGGTTTTGTACTGCTTGTGGTTTGATCATCTCACATACATTGCATATCATTTGCACTGTTTCGTTATATTGTATATTATCACATTGTTTTCTAATATTGCATATCATTCGCGCTATTTTGTGCATCGCATTGTCTTGTGCTTTGCATATCATTCGCGCTATTTTACACTCGCGCTATTTTGCGCATCGTATTGTTTTGTGCAGTTTACACTCGCGCTATTCTTACGCATCGCACTGTTTTGTGCACTGCATCATTCGCACTATCTTGCGCACCTTACCTGCACTTGTTAGTGCACCGCATTGTTATGCGTCACATTCAGGTTGCATTGTTTTGCACCCCTTCCGCCTTGTTATGTGTCACACTTAGGTTGCATTGTCATGCATCCCTCCGCTTGCGTGGTCACACACTTTTTACTTGCATTGCTATGCATGTTTCTAACAATGTTGTGCCTGTTAGGTTTCTCTCTTTTGCAGGCACGATATTGTATGTACGGTTCATTTGAGGCTAGCACGACTAGACGAGCCAGACAGGTATTATGTTCTCCGTGTGAGACGTAGCGAGAATTGAATAATTCTCTTACATCCTTTCTACATGAAATGTAGTTAGATTTGTATATGCTTGCTTAAAACTGTTGCATGATATGCTTCATTACAGCTTTCTTTGCATGATCGCAAGTTATGTTCGGTCTCATGCATATCGTTTTACATTTTGCCCCCGCCTGCGGGCACATCTCCTTGTTTATCTTGCCTGTTTGTCTAAGTCTTCGGCCTTGTCAAAAATGGGTCGTCTCTAGGCTTTGACATTCACTCCCGTCAATTACGACTTCCGAGTTCTGTCAAAGAGGGGTAATTGTAGACACCCTATTTTTGACCGACCTTAAGACTCAGACGTCACCGATTGAGCGCTCGGCGATGATGCATATTGTGCTCGTTCTGAGGTCATAGAGTCTCGACTGCGAGCCTTGCCTCCGGACTTCGGGACTCTTTTGTGCTTTGCCTCGGTTTGCAAACCAAGTCCTGTTTTCTCTGTTTTCTCTTCCCGAAGGGAGGGAGAGGTCTCGTAGACCATCTCTCAGTGGTTGTAGGCTACGTTTCGTGATCATAGGCCATTTTTCCCGTTTGGAGACCGGTTTCCAGTTTTCGGAGCCGTCGGCCGTGTGCCTCGATTCGGGACGGCTTAACTACCTCCGTTTGCTCCGATTTTTGGCACACACCTTATTTCCTCTCCTTAGAGGGACACTGTGGCTCGGGAGACCACCTTTGTGGTCATACGCCACCTCCGGTGCTTTACAGCCTGTTTTCGGGGCCCCCGGCCGCGCGTTTTGGCCCCCGAACCCTCGTTTTGCATCGGTTAGGGTTCATTTTTGGTATGGACCCTATTTTCATTGTTAGGAAGGTGGTACTATAGTGGGAGACCAGCAATTCTTTTGAAGACCATTTTCTCTCTCCTCCAGCCGGTTTTCTTGACAGAAAGCTGGTTTTCTTCACTTTTGGGCCATAATTTCGGGTCTCCCATACCATTATTGTGTTGTACTCATCTAGGAGGCTACCAATATGGGTAGACCGACTAGTATTTCTTCTTGACCCTTTTGAACCTTGCTAACAAGCTGGTTTTCCTCTCTTCTGGGTCACAGTTTCTGGTCTCCCACCATACCACTACATTGTACTCATCTAGGAGGCCACCTTTCTGGTATGGCCGACCAGCATTTCTCATTGAACCTTTTGACCCCTGGTCGGCCGACCAGGGGGAGTGGCCGGCCGACCACCTTAACTGGTCGGCCAGCCATCTGCTTTTTGCCCTTCCTGAATGCAACACAGCTGTGCCAGTTGGGAGGCATTTGGTGTATCCTCCATACACGTGTATGGAGGATATTTGAAGCTTCCAAGAGAAGCTTTAGAGCCTCTCCTCTATAAAGGAGAGGCTGGTCTTCCATTGCAAGGGTTCAACAATTTTGGTTAAGGCATATACACCTCTCTCTCTATATCTCTACACTTGAGCTCCAAAACCCCATAGTTCTTGCACCATTTGCACACCAACCCTTAGCACAACACCTCCACCATCCATCCAAGCATCTTGGAACTGATTTGCAGAGGTTGAAGGCTCACCGTCTTGGTCCAGAAGTTGCTGGAGGTCTTCTCTACAAGGGTAAGTCACTATTTCCCCCATTTTTGCATTATTTTGCTTCATTCTTTAGCCTTATTTGTAAGCATTTTTGGGTTTCGTCATAAACTGAAAAGTGTCTTCTTTTGAGCTCTTCTTGAAGTTTGATTAAGGACACTTTTCTGTTTGAGGTCATCTACCTCCTTGTATGCTCCATCCCTCTTTGTAGGCTTATTTTGCTTCCTATCTTAGCCTTGCTTGAAAGCATTTTCGAGATTTGTCATAAACTAAAAAGAGTCTTATTTTGAGCCCCTCTTGAAGTTTTATTAAGGGCATTTTTCTGTTGGGGGTCATCTACCCCCTTGTATGCTTGTTTGCATCTTGTTTTGAGCCTTGCATCTAGGCCTTTGTTTCATGCTTTGTTTGGCCTTCTAGCCACTGAAATCCAGTGGATTTTCAGTGGCTAGCACACTATTTTGAGAGCCAAAATCAGAGGGGGATGACCCCCTCTCTCCTTATCTTGTTTGTTGGCCCTTTTGGCCTTCCAAAGGGGCTCCTACTTGCATATTGTGAAGCCACATTTCAGGCCATATTTGGTGAGTTTTAAGGTCTTCCTTGACTCTTTCCAGAGCCCTTTTGGCCATATTTTGTGTCTTTGATGCATGTGTAGAACAATCCCATTCAAGGCCTTTCAAAGGGACCTTTGTTTGCATGTTTCCTAGACCCATTTCCGGCTCTTTTTAGTGGGTTTTAGGACCCTCAGAACCTCTTTCCAGAGGTGGTTTTGCCATTGTGTGTGTCCATCATGCATGTGTAGAATAACCCTCTTATTGGCCTTTCAAGGGAGCCCATCATTCTTGCATGCTTTGACTGAGTTTCAGTGGTTATTTGGGCATATTTTGGCATAGCATACTTCTGTTTTTGGTTGGTTTGGTGAGCCCTCATGTGCTTCATATACGTGTAGTGTAAATCATGGTTCACTAGCTTTCTTTGCATGCTTTGTTGACCCTTAATTTTAGCACTTTTTGGCCATGCCTTAAACTAATATTGTGCTTATTTTGGACTTCCCTAGCTTTGTTTTTGGGTCTCATGGTTGAATGATGTTGGTTTTGCATGCTTGTAGTTCAATACCCATGCTTAACTTTGAGTTTTGAGGTTCATTCCATGCATATACTGAGGTGTGTTCATGTTTTGGGCTCATTATACATCATATTTCAGAGCTTTTTTGAATGCCACATTGTCATGTTTTGTACTCTTTAAATGTGTTTGAGAGTCAGACTTGTATGCCTTGTTTTCGGACCATTGAATGAGCTTCATTTCGTTGCATTCCGAGCCATCATTTTAGGCCATTTCCCCACTATTTCAGACTTGCCTAGGGTCTGTTTGGGGTTGGTTTTGCCTTTGGTGCATTGCTTTGGGTACCTCTAGTGTAACACACTTCACTAGTTTCGGTACCCCGGCCCCCTAGCTTGCATTGTGTGCCATATTTGCATGTTTCGGGACCATATTTTATGCCATTTCAGAGCTGTATCATGCGCCATCCTATGCCATATTTCATCCTTTGCCATGCCTTGTTAGAGTTGCATGTTGTGCCTTAGGATCGGTCCATCGCATTCGTGCATGTTTGCATGTAATTTCGGTTGTCCCATTTCCATCACATGGCCACTGATGTGAGTGTGGCTGAGGTCCACTCATGTTGGTGTAAGTCCATCTTGCATTGTGTATGCCATTTCAGTCCATAGCATTGCGTATGCTAGGTTGCATGTTAGAGCATTGCGTATGCCATGTTACATCACGTGCATCGTGTATGCCATTTTAGTCCATAGCATTGCGTATGCTAGGTTACATGTTAGTCGCATTGTGTATGCCATCTCATTGCATTGTGTTTGGAGTAGGGTTAGTCCAAGCACGGGAAACGAGGGACGTTTCGTACTCAAAGTGACGAAACGTGTCTCAATTCCCGGTCGCCGACACTCCGGATTACCCATGATGGAGTTTAGGCCTTGTTGTGTTTTTATGTGCATTCATTTCACATCGAGTCGTGCAATTCGACTCCTCGACCATCATGCATCGAGATGCGTGATTGGTGACACGAGGATCGAGGTGTGCATACATATGTGAAAATACTTTGCCATGCCCCTTTCCTGCTCTCTGTTGCAGCAAACCAGAAATCAGCAACTTTCTAAAGCCTTGCACAGCATTCCGGAATTTATTACAAACAGAGGCGGATCGGGGCATCGCAATGGATTTCCGTGCCAGGCAACTCAAGCATGCATCATTCATCACTCAGAACAGAGCTGAGGCGGTCCATGGATTAGTATATTAGTTTATTTCATTTCCTAGTTAATTTGTTAATTAATTAGGGTTTTGTAATATCTATTATTCATTCGGATTGTAATTATTTATTCGGGCTGTACTATTTATTCGGACCCTCCGAGCGAGGGCGCAATTGTAATAAGTGTGCGTGTGTGTGATGTATGTCTTCCAACCCCACGTCTTTCTCCCTTTTATTTACCAGCTTATGATGGTTAGTTTAGGGCATGTTTCAATTAGCATACTTATGCTCGCATGTCTGCATCCATTCATCTGTCTTGCATGCACCGGGCTCGGCGCATCATGCTAACTGCATCGTATTTCGCTTCCAAGTTGAATACTTGTTAGTTGTAGCATTTCACATGCCATCTTTAGAATAGCCGAGCCTATTGTAGTTGCATTCCTGCATGTGTTGCATTAGACATTTCAGCATAGTTAGGATTATGCATGAATTTCTAACATAGCTTCTGTTTTGGCTTGGAGTACTCGGTGAGTGTTTTCGCTTTAGCATCCTTGCATGCGTGTGAGTGATTGCCATGATAACATGCTTACCATGAGGCTATGTGCTTATGTGATATACCTGCCTGAATGCCTGTGGGTGAAGGTTGGATTATCTGAATTGGAATAATGCATTGACTGTGAGTTTTAAGCCCACTTGAGAGTGGCAAATTATCTTGTTTTCTAAGCCCACCTGAGGGTGGCAAATCCGCATTTTAGCCTACTTGCGAGTTGCAATCCATTTCAAAAGCAAACATGAGGTGTTTTGTTCAAATTCAGGCAATCCAATCTATACTTGTATGCTGTGTGCATCACGTAGTAAATCTAGGCTAATAACCGGAATAAGAGCACATAATGTTTTCAAAACTCGATATCATGGTTAGTAGAGGCCGATCTTTGATCGGGCGAGCGGGGGTGCTCACGCAGTGACCTTCCCCAATCGTACCCAAGTTCCCGAGCCGAGGCAACTTTGGTGATGACGGACATGTGGCCTTAGGCAACGAGTCAGGGTTTCCTAAATTCTCCCAAAATAAATATTTAGGTGGCGACTCTGTATCTGGCAAAGCAGTCCATGTTTGGTACTTCTTTCAAAAAATCTGTTTTTGAAAACGATTTGCCGGATTTGGACTCTTTGATGATTCATCGGTCTTGCATTGCACTCTGCGAGATTAGATACAGGACCGTGACATTGAGTCCTGAACTGTAGTGAGCCCAATGAACAAAACGGGATTCCCTCCCGGGACGTTCGGGGACGTCTACACTCCCTCACCGCCCTCTCTTTCTTCTCTTATTCTCTTCACCGATCTTCACCGGTCATTTACTTCGTCTTCTCCACTCTCGTCGTCAGTTCCAAAACCCTAACCCTACCTTCGATCTTCTCCAATCCCTCCACAGGCCATATGTTCAAATCCAGACCCTACACTCCCCTCAACTGTTTCAGAACCCTTCTCTACAAAGGACTACCACCAGACTTGTCAGAACGGCGATCTCGAACGGGCTGATTGCGATGAGAAGGATCAGGCGGTAAGGCACATTAATGCGTCAGAAACGAAATTGAAAGATAGACAGTTCATCTTTGCCCTAATTTTTCTCTCCATTTATGTTCAAATGTAAGTATGATATAGTTGTCTTCAATGTGGGTTTCTTGGGTTACTGGTACTCGTCTTAACTGTTCTCTTTATGTGTTTGTTTAATTGACTGAATGGTATGTTTGTTGAATTGGGTTTGTTTTGATTGGTTTGGTTTTTTGGGGATTCTTAGATTGGTCTTAATGTGATTGCCCTTGCACCTCATTCAGGTCGCACAACAGAAGTTATCTTAATTGAGGCCTATCTGCAGAAAACTAGAGAAGAGAAACAAACGAAGGTTTCTTCTCAATTATGTTCACCTAAGGTTTGGGTTTCATGGTCCCCCTTCTTGGACATGTTTTCTTTGTGATTTGTAGATTGATTATAGGTTTGTAGCCATTGAATACACCTACAAGGTGTTTGTGAATATGTTTATAAGAGTATGCTTACTTCTTTGGACATTAGCCATTTGTGTTGGGCATACAATATATACTTGAACAAACAAAATTGATGGATTTGTAGATTTAAAGACACTACAATAAATTAAAAAACAAAGCATTGAATTGATGTGGTTGATAGTGATTGTTGTGAAATAGCTAGCGAACTATGAAACAGACCTAGTGAATCTATTTTGTCCATGTTTTGGTTTTATGAACAAGACACATAAACTAAAATAAGCATTTCAAACTATACACAGTGGTATATATATGGACATCCTACATACATTATGCTATTTGTCTGGTTTTCCATGATTCAGGGATCAATGCTTAGCTCACACTAATCAAATACAAAATTACTTAGACTTTGTCTCTTTAAAACATTTCTTAACAACAAATAATGAGATATAGAATGAGTGCTGATACTTAATCATTTCAATATGACACATTTTTCATAGTTAAAAGTGGTTGTAACAATAATACTAAAATTAGAACCTTACTCTTTTAAAATGCTTCTTCTTTTTCTTTTATTATTTTATTTTTTTGTAGTTTGGAATTATACGTGTTACCAATGGAATTCTCTATGAAAATATCAAATATATGTATCTAGAAGGAGAGTGTATCAAAAAGTCATACACTTTATAAAGAATGTACAATCATTTCAAGCTTGACTAATGATAGTGGGTGGGAATTCAATGCAGAGATTGACTTCTTAGAGTTCAAGCCTTGCAGTAGCAGTGACAATATCTGTTCCAACAAAAACTCAAATTGTGGACACTAAGAAAGCAATTTCTCTTCTCATTCAACATATGGAAAAGGTAAAGTTGGTGATGTGAATCATGATTTTGCATTTTTAATCAAATCAATTATGTTTTAATTACCCACAATTTTTTTTTTCCAATTAACGTATGATTGTATTTTTCGTTGCTCATGGCTTTCCTTATGTATATATCTAAAACCCAATTCTTTCCCTATAGTTGATTTAAACCTTACTACTTGCTATATGAACATTTCAGAATAGACATGATGTATGTTAGCAAAGAAGGAAAAAAGGAAGGACCCCAAAGGCTTATATATTTACAATATCCATACATTTTTCTCAATCCATACTCTCCAAATCTGAAATCCAGTCCCAAGGTATATGCATAACATTTAGTTTGTGCTACCCTTATGGTGATCGTTTACATTCCTTCAACTCATTACGATGTCAGATTGAACCTTTGGATTGTGATTGGCTTATGATCATTCACTCCATTGGATCTGCATACTTATATGAATACATATTGGTTTAATTTTCATGTTACTTGATCTTATATGTGAGAGAGAAATCGTTTTCATTGTCTGTGTAAGATTGTGCATTATAGAGTTTTTTTGCATTAGTATGTTTAATTTATGCCATGATTTGATATATTGATCAATGTTTTCGTTTCTATAATCTATACAAATGAGTGAATTTGTTTTTGAAAGAATAGAGGTGCTTGTTAGTTTGAACTTGGCTTTGTACTGTATTGTCTTTTTTTTTTGTTTCTTGAACTTGAGTTTGAATTTGGTATAATTTATAATTTTGTGATTGAAGTATGTGTTTTTTTGTGATGAGTTGTGTTTGTATTGAAGTTGCAGCCTCGTATTCAAGCTCTTGCACATGTTGTAATTAAATTATGGTTAATGTTTTTCCATTGTCCTGTAATAATGTATTTCATGGTTGCCGTTATTCCTGTCTTTGTCAAATGTGAATGATTATTGTTTCCCCTTTCTCATAAGTATTGATGTGTTGGTTCATTGTCTTTTGTTTGGTAATTGAGAAACTAGAGGACCTCTAGGAAAAGGTTTAATTTTTCAATTAAGAAAATATTTAACTCTTTTATATGATTTTGTGGCCAGCGTTAAGTTGATAGTTGGCTATTTTAGTTGGTTTTTTTGGTTTGGTTCTTAGTACATAAATTGGGTAAGAATGAACAGGTAAATTCGTGGCTTAGGAATTTATGAGCCTCCTTTCCTATTAACACCATTTGATTCAAAGTTTTTCATTGACCTTGTTGCTTTGTTTTCTAGTTAATTACCAGTGTTCATTTCTTGTTTACTGATTAATCATTAGTTTTGAAATTACTAATCCTGTTGATTGTTAAATTATATTGGGTGTGAGATTCAGATCATCTCCATTACATAGTTGTAATGGAAGATTTCCAATCCCTATGTTTAGAGCAGTTTCTCATTAATTTGTAACACCTTATTTAGCAATTTGGGTGAAGCCAATTTTAGTAAAAATGCATTTCTATCAATCTGCTGTTGAACCTAGTAAAAAAAACTATAAACATGCCAACATAATTTATAGAATTGACATGTTAGCAGTGTTGTGGGTTTTCAAGTTTTATCGAATTAGTAAGATGCTATGCTATTTCACAAACATCTGGAATCCATCACCCATTTGTTGTATGCAATAGTATAATGTGATATATCCGATTAAATTTGGCACGAAACTTGGCACACACAACCGCCTAGGCACGAGAGACTTGTGGAAAAAGACGGGACTCGAATCGGGTTCCCAGTTTGGGAGTTAGAGCTGGATTTTGGTCTAGGCAAACTAGTTCTTTAAGAAACTTAGAATTCGAGGTGTTGACGCACCAAATCACCAAACAGCGTCGGATTAACACGAAACTTGGCACACACGACCGCTTAGACACGAAAGACTTGTGAGAGAAGATGAGACTCGAATCGGGTTCCCGATTTAGAACTTATAACCGGATTTCGGTCTAGGCAAACTAGTTTCTTAAGAAACATAGAATTTGAGGTGTTGACGCCCCAAAATCACCAAACGACGTTGGATTAGAACGAAACTTGGCACACATGACTACCTTGGCGCGAGAGACTTGTGAGAGAAGATGGGATTCGAATCAGGTTCCTGGTTTGGGAGTTAGAGCCGGATTTCGGTCTAGGTAAACTAGTTCCTTAAGAAACTTAGAATTCAAGGTGTTGACGCCCTAAAATCACCAAACGGCGTTGGATTTGCACGAAACTTGGCACACACGACTGCCTAGGCACGAGAGCTTGTGGGAGAAGACGGGACTCGAATTAGGTTCCTGGTTTGGGAGTTAGAGCTAGATTTCGGTCTAGGCAAACTAGTTCCTTAAGAAACTTAGAATTTGAGGTGTTGACGCCCCAAAATCACCAAACGACTTCGGATTAGCACGAAACTTGGCACACACGACCGTCTGGGCACGAGAGACTTGTGGGAGAAGACGGGACTCGAATCGGGTTCCCAACTTGGGAGTTAGAGCCAGATTTCGGCCTAGGCAAACTAGTCCCTTAAGAAACTTAGAATTCGAGGTGTTAACGCCCCAAAATCACCAAACGGCGTTGGATTAGCACGAAACTTGACACACATGACCGCATTTGCATGAGAGACTTGTGGGAGAAGACGGGACAGGAATTGGGTTCCCGGTTTGGGAGTTAGAGCCTGATTTCGGTCTAGGCAAGCTAGTTCCTTAAGAAACTTAGAATTTGAGATGTTGACGCCCCAAAATCACCAAACGACGTCAGATTAGCACAAAACTTGGCACACACGACCACCTAGGCACGAGAGACTTGTGGGAGAAGACAGGACTCGAATCGGGTTCTCGGTTTGGAAGTTAGAGCCAGATTTCGGTCTAGGCAAACTAGTTCCTTAAGAAACTTAGAATTCGAGGTGTTGACGTCCCAAAATCCCCAAACGGCATCGGATTAGCACGAATTGGGCACACATGACTGCCTAGGCATGAGAGACTTGTGGGAGAAGACGAGACTTGAATCGGGTTCTCGGTTTGGGAGTTAGAGTCGGATTTCGGTCTAGGCAAACTAGTTCCTTAAGAAACTTAGAATTCGAGGTGTTGATACCCCAAAATCACCAAACGGCGTCGGATTAGCATGAAACTTGGCACACACGACCGCCTTGGCACGAAAGACTTATGGGAGAAGACGGGACTCGAATCGGGTTCCCAGTTTGGGAGTTAGAGCCGAATTTCGGTCTAGGTAAAATTATTTACTTAATTATCTTTGTAATTGTATAGTAGTTAATTTTTTAATGTTT
Organism: Camellia japonica; assembly: GCA_030407325.1. NCBI lineage: Eukaryota > Viridiplantae > Streptophyta > Magnoliopsida > Ericales > Theaceae > Camellia > Camellia japonica. Next base: position 78,384,159 of record JAPPVO010000013.1, on the reverse strand, counting down.
TTTTTTGTAATTAACATATTAACACATAATTATATTGTCATTAATTATTTTTGTTTTTTGTTTTGAGATATTTCTCGAGTACGAGTTTACTTCTTATGGAATGTATGCCCTTGAAGAATGCGACTACTTTTTTTTTTTACGCACGGAGAATGATGAAGAAAACTTTTATTTTTGGTTTATGTTATTTTGAATTGTGAACAACATTATGTATTTAAAACATTATATATGTATTATGGAACATTATGTAGTGAGTTAATTTTGCTGATGTGTAGTTATGAATGGGTGAATTACACTAATAGTCCCTATAGTTTGGGGCTTGTGTCATTTTGGTCCCTGACTTTTCAATTGTGACACATTTGACCCTAAATTTTGAATCTTGTTCCAAATAAGGACGATTGAAGATATCATTAGATTTTTCAAGGGTAAAATTGTCAATTTTATAAAATATAAACTAATTTGATAAAAATAAATGTCAAATAAATATTTTTGAATTTTAAAAATTATTTCTACCCTCTAAAAATAAAATTATGTAAAATTGATAAATCTTTTAGACATTTATTTATTTATTTATCAAATTGATTTTTATTATGTGTTTGGATGATGATCATGTAAAATTAATTTTTAAAAATTAATCATGTAATTTTTATTAATTTTTATCAATTTTACATAATTTTATCATTGTGGATAAAAATAATTTTTAAAAAACTAAAAATATTTTTTTGACATTTATTTTTGTCAAATTAGTTTATATTTTATTAAATTGACAATTTTGCCCTTGAAATTAAACAATGGTATCTTCAATTGTCCTTATTTGAAATAAGATTCAAAATTCAGGGTCAAATGTGTCACAATTGAAAAGTTAGGAACCAAAGTGACACGAGTCCCAAACTACAGGGACTGTTAGTGTAATTTGCCCATATTTTTATTATGGAGAAATTGTTATTTCTATATAGGAATTTTTATATTATTATGTAATTATTGATTTCTTTTTCAATTTTTTTTTTCATTTAATACAGGCAATTTTAATATTTTTAATAATTTTATTGCAGTTTTTTTCTTTTTGCGACGGCACCACACCGTCGCAAAAAACATTAGAACTAAAATGTATTTTTTTGGCGATAAAGGTCATGCCGTCACAACAAAAAAACATTTTGCCACAGCAATTTTTTTGCCGTATCAAATAAAATTTTTAGCGACGGTACAACATTGCTGTCGTACAAGATCTCAATTTTTTACATATTATAGGCGATAGTAAAATGCCGTCGCAAAATACAACATTTGCCATCTCAAAAAAAGGGCAAACGTTTTAGCAACGCCCTCTGTTGTGACCCCTCCTTTGTCGTCGCTAAAAGTCATTTACCGTCGTTAAAAATTTTTAAGACGGCATTTTACCGTTGTAAAAAACCGAAATTTTTGTAGTAAAAGCTATCTAAACATAATCAACACCTTAAGTGCAAACAAGCAATTGTAATCCTGATTTTCATATATATATATATATATATTCATTCTTTCTTAGCCAAGATATCGAATTACAAGAGACTAAAAACAATAGCATATGACAAAACATACTTTGTGGATGTGCACAAATTTATTAAACAACAGTGTCTGAATCTCACAAAAGATTGAAACTAGTGAGGTCTTATTGTACTTATAACAGTGTCCTATAGTTATAGAGAGAGGGAAGGGAGTGAAAAAGAGGCCTCAAGGGCAGAAGGTAATAGCATAATTGGTACCAGCAGGGCAAGTGAACAAACTGGTCGGATCATCCTGAGGATAGCTATAAGCATCTGGGCACCTGTCCTTGAAGAACTTGGAAAAAAATGTAGGCCCACAGGTCCCAGGCCCATCAGTGCAACAATACTGATTGGTCTTGTAAACGGTACATGGGTTGTTGCACCCACCTGGGGTCTGCAATTCGGTTGGGCACTCGCCAACTATGTTAGCGGCGCACCTGAGCGACTTACAGACCGCAGTGGTGGGACTAAACTCCATCGGAATATTGAATCCATCAATGAGGGATATGTCGAGAAAGTCCAAGTTATTGGGTTGGTTCAACGCGAATTCAGCTAGGGTATTTGGGGCCTTACCGTAGCCTTGGCACTGGAGGAGCCCATTGCAGTCACCGGTCTGACATTGGCCATTGCCATTGGCATCGAAGTTGCAGTTAGTCCGGCCCCAAATGCGAGCTTGGGTTGTACCCGGGGGCACATTGACGGTCCAAGACTGGCCCGGGTCGAGACGCATACCCCCACCGGGCTTGGCCGCGGCCCAAACTGTGTAGGTACATTTGTTTAGGACAGCAAAGGTAGCTGCATTGGTGAAGGGGATCAATAGGGTGAAGAGGAGAGGGAATAAAATGGTGAGGCTTTTGGGGAAGCCCATGTTGCTGACTTGGAGTTACATGCTCAAGCAACTATTAGGAGTTTTTATATAGTTTCAAGGCGGCTATATAGTTTTTGGTTTATGCGTGATCACCTCCATGAGTTGTGCAAAGAAAATTCAGAGATGTTGATAGACTTGAAATTGTTATCCTATCTCACTAATTTTGATTTTTTTTTTTAATAAAAAAAAAGTTAGATATTAATTGTTAGATTAGATTTTGAGGAGTTAAACCTTCAACTTCTACCTTGCAAAAATGTTGTTTCTATGCTACTAGACCACAAGGTCATGAACTCACTTGGCATAAATTTACTACAAGTCCATGGTAGCTTTTAAGTCTCTAGTTTATTCTAATTGGCTATTTATTTAATAGTTTTAGAATATTATGTGATATTATTCACGTAATAATCTCAATCGATGATGTAACAAAAAAAAATTAAAAAATACTACATATACTTAAATTGTTACTAATAATCTTACTAAAAACATATATGTCCAAACATTATTGGATGCTTAAATATGATTATTTTTTTTTACAACCAATCGCATTTGGCTTCTTATATTTTTAATAAAATTTTTAGTTTGTATATAATTATTCTAAAAGAATACTGTCTCAATTTTATTAAATAATTAAAAAGTGTTTTATTACTTTTCATTTGGCACGAAAATTGGTGCCAATCTAATTGGGATCATTTAACTCATTGTGATACTTTTGTACTTTCTTTTTCTTTATTGATGTAATTTACTTTGTGCCTTATACTTGTTTATTCTATCAATAAAATTTCTTTTTGCCGATAAAAAAAAAAAATTTGGCACGAAAATTTTATATAGACAATACCAATACGATATTCTTATACTTCCGAATAATGATTTTTCTTTCCTGCACCATCTTCCATTACCTTACAAATCTAGTTCTTTTCTGGCATCCTAGGAATATTACTGAGTCTACTTTTTTTTTTTTTAATTATCATTTTTTAAGATCGGTCTCACTATATTCATATGTATGTTTATATGTATATATATGTATATATATTGACATTTAGCTGTGTGCACATAGAAAATTTGGTTGAATAAAAAATTTATTTGGATGAAAAATATTTATAAATTTATTTTTCAAAAAAAGTTCTTTGGTATTGGTAGTAAATTTACTTGAAATTTATTTATCCAAAATAAGAAAATAAGCATGGATAATATCCTAGGAAACCAAAACCAACCTGTGAATTACAAGCCCAATGTGCTCCAAAGAGGAAATGGGAGGTGTAAATTTTGGAAAATTCTACAATTTACACTTTATTTTGAGGTGTGTATATATGCTTTAGTTATGACATTTGTGATATTTAGTTATAAATTTTTGTAGTGTTAGTTATGATTTGATTATGACTCATTGTAATATTAATTATGATCTATTGTAATTATTATTTTAATTATAATTGAAAAGGTCTTTAGTTATATTAGGATTGCAAATGAACTGAGCTGATATGTTTTGGCTAGTTTGTTAAGATTTTAGCAAGTTCATGCTTTGGCTCAATAAAAATTTAACAAACCAAATTCAAGTTGAATTGGTTTAGACTTGATTAGAGTTCAAACCTGTTCATGAGTCCTAACGAATTAAAAAAATTATAAATTCATATTTACGTATGAAACTAAAGTTAAACAATTATATATAAATACATATACTAAAAGAAAAGTCAATATTTTATCAAAATAATAATATCTACCACCACTTTATATAAATATATTGTCTATAGTTAGTTATTATTGACATATAAATAAATTTAGCTATTATTTACATTATTTAAATATATAAATAACATATTTATTTTATTTATATATATTTTTACATTATTTAATACATAAATAATATATTTATATTATTATTTAAATAAATATTAAACGAGCATATTTAAATTTATTTATAAAAATTTTAAGGAGCTCGAATTAGAAAAAAATTGTTTTTAAAACTAAATCAAACAAGGCCAAACTTTCTGTTTTTAGTTTTGATTTTTTGGTAGATTGGAAAGTAGTTCGGAGATAGACTCAAACAAGTCTTAAAACAAGACTTACATGCATCAATCAGGACCGTCGAATGTGTGGGATGATAGAATATCGGAGAAGGCTTTTGAATGGTCAAAGTAATTGAAGTTACGTGTCATAAATTTAAAGCACATGGATGGAAGAAAAATGCCAATAACAGAACTATCATAGTTGCGTCTTCTGTCCGTAGCTTCTCATGATAATATTATTTTTATAATTATGAATTAAAGTGATAAATATTTTGACTCTCAATGAATGGTTATAAATAAAAAATATCATTTTGTATAATTGTTTTTATACGAATTATATTTGTATAATGCTATCTTTTTAAAAATGATATTTGATATTGACACAAATGTAATATAATTAAATAGTTATTAAGATCAGATCAATATATTTTTTTTTTTTTGCAAAAATAATGTACTCTATGAGTTTTACACATTAAACAGTTTGAATAATTACAAGAGACTTGGAGTAGGGCCCACACCAGTAGCATAGTTAGAATTTCACTTTAGGGGCTCCATTGACTTAAAATCATGACAAGTTTTATTACAATGTAATAGTTTTGTTAAAATGTATTAAAAAAAGGTATATTTGAAAATAATTGAATATATTTTCAAATAGAGATGGAAATGTAATTTTAGAAAATTGAAGAGGACACCTGACCCGTCTGGTCCCAATGTTCCTTTGTCTCTGCCACCACGACCACACGTAGACAACACTCTCCAATTTGATCTCCACTAAAACACTATAATATATAAAAATTTTAGAAACTAATTTATGTTGGAATAATCTTCTGTGTAAAATAAATAAGTTGAAACCAAATCAAATAAATAAAATAAATTACTTACAGAATTTATTTATCGAACCGAAAAAGTACAAACAGATCAAGTCGGGTGTGTGACACTCTGTCCTTAAGACAGATTCGCCCCGCTTCGGTGCTTACGGATAAATGGCGTCTATTTCTCAGGATACAATGATCTTCACAGATTGTAATAGCACTCTAAACAATCTGCACGGCTAACCAAACCTGTGTTCTATACTCTCAAATATTTCTCTAAAAACTAGAATGAAGAATAATACAAAGAGAGAACAAAACCAGGAAGACAAATCAATTTTTATGGATGTTAGAAATGCTGGAAAAGGTCTGCTTTTATAGGCAGATTGGTGACCATTCAGATCTTTCCGAGCAGGTATGAAATTGAATGAACATATCTATTTTTGAAATGAACAGGTGCAGTTTCAAATTTGAACAGATCTGTTGGCAGTATGAATCTGTCCATAACTGCTGGCAGTTTAAATCTGTTCAAACAATTTTAATTTGTTGGGAATTTGGACTGGAGGAGGTAACCTTTGGACATAAAATAAAATTCAATTTTGGCACAAAATTTGAATTAACTTCGTTCAGAAAAAATAATTTTCCTACAAGAATTTCTGGAAAAAATTCAAATAAATTTTGTTCAAAAAATTAATATTAGAAACGATCCGACTCACAATCCATAACCGCGCCCGGCACGGCTTGGCTTGGCTTGGCCAGTTGGCGGCAATGGCGCACGCATGTGGTGGTTTGAGCCAAATGTTACTTTGTCCATAACTCCTCCCTTCTACAAACTTGGGGTGCCCCTTGGGGCCCAACTCAAGTGTTGCCACCTAGAACTTATATACACACATAAGTTCTCTTAAGGTTTCCAATGTGGGACTACCATTACAAAGAAATCCACATTTTATTCTTTAATAGTCCATTTTACGAATCCGAAAGCGATGTCAATTTCCCATTCACTCATAAATGGTTTTGATGAATCGTCTTCACCGTATGACTTGCCATCTGGCAAGGAACACTTCACCTCTTTGGACCCACCCCAAAAGACATTTGGGACCCACTCAAAATTTGGCTCAAAGTCGTCCCAAAATAAGCCTATAAAACCATATCTTTCCAACAATCCCCCACATGAATGGAATTTGACGGAGAGAAAATGCAAAAACATGATCTAATTACAGAGAGTACAGAAATTGGGAATATTTTTTAAAGGATAGGTAACTTTTGGCTTTGAACCTTCCCTTGTGAGACACTATCGGATTTACTAGCTAACCAGTGAACTTGATGTCTTAACTGTTCAGCTATTTATGTAAACCAAGATAATAGAACTCATACAGTACATTACCAGACACAGTTTAGTTCTCACTATTATGTTCATTTTGGCCCTGAACAAGCTGGCCTTTCATGAGTGCTCTAGAGAATTGTAGCGCTTCACAAATCTCATAGAACCGGCCCAGTTCACACTCATATAGGTGATTCTTATGAAGAGTATCCTACCATACTCCACTAGGTATTCCTAGATATAAGAATCATTAAAAGTATTTACTTAACCTAAAACGCTGCAGATATCACTATTTCATCATAGAAATGGGTAAAAGTTTGACTCCCTAGTGATCCTTATGAGTTATACATAACTCGATTGTCCATTTGAACTTAGATCTTGGGATCTCCAGTCAACTAAGTTGGGTTACCATTGTAGTAACTCTTATTTAATAGGCTTAAGTCCAATTCCCCTCGATGAATTCTCAACTAACTTTCTTGCTAACCCTTTGGGTAGTGGATTCGTTATGTTGTCTTTAGACTTCACATATTCAATGGAAATAATTCCATTAGAGAGTAATTGTCTCACGGTGTTATGTCAACAACGAATGTGTCGCGACTTAACGTTATACATATGACTCTGTGCTCTATTTATTGTTGATTGACTATCACAATGTATGCATATAGCAGGCATGGGTTTTGGCCACATTGGAATATCTTCAAGGAAGTGGCGAAGCCATTCTGCTTCTTCCCCAGCTTTATCTAAAGCTATGAATTCTGATTCCATAGTAGACCTAGCAATGCAAGTCTGTTTGGAAGATTTCTATGACATAGCCGCCCCACCAAGAGTAAAGGCATACCCATTGGTGGATTTTGAGTCTCTAGTATCCGATATCCAATTTGCATCACAGTATCCTTCAAGTACTGCTGGATATTTAGTATAATTAAGCCCAATGTTACAAGTAAATCGGAGATATCTTAGAACCCTTATAATTGCTTTGCAGTGTTCTACTCCTGAATTACTCGTATATCTACTTAATTTACTTACTGCATAAGCTATATCCGGGCGAGTGCAGTTCATCAAGTACATTAAGCTTCCAATAATTTGGGCATATTCTAATTGAGAAATACTTTCTTGTACATTTTTAGGTTGAAACAAATTAACATTCACAGGTGTTCTAGCAAGATGATCATCATCTTTGCTAAATTTGTCAAGTATTTTCTCAATGTAATGAAATTGTGACAAAGCATAACCTTCTAATGTTTTGGTAATTTTCATACCAAGAATTACATCAGTAATCCCTATGTCTTTCATGCCAAAATGTTTATTCAACATTTTCTTGGTAGTTTTAATCATATCATTATTACTACCTATGATGAGCATATCATCCACATAAAGGCATACTATAATATAACCTTTGTTTGTATTTTTAATATAAACACATTTGTCACATTCATTAATTTTAAATCCATTTGGCATCATTGCCTTGTTAAATTTCTCATGCCATTACTTTGACGCTTGTTTTAAACCATATAAAGATTTAACCAATTTACACACTTTCTTTTCTTTCCCTGGAATAGAAAATTCTTCCGGTTGTTCCATGTGAATTTTTTTATTTAACTCACCATTTAAGAAAGTTGTTTTCACATCCATTTGATGAATTTCTAGATTCTTCAAAGATGCAATGTCAATTAGCATTCTAATGAATGTTATTCTAGTAACTGGTAAGTATGTGTCAAAGTAGTCAAGACCTTCTTTTTGTCTATATCCTTTAACCACAAGTCTTGCCTTGTATTTGTCAATTGATCCATCCACTTTCATTTTTCTTTTGAAAATCCACTTGTATCCAAGAGGTTTATAACTTGGTGGCAAATCCACCAATTCCTAAGTGTGATTTTGTAGGATGGATTCAAATTCACTATTGACAACCTTTTTCCATAAAGGAGCCTTAGGACTAGACATAGTTTCTTTAAAAGTTAAAGGCTCATATTCTAACAAAAAAGTTAGAAAATCTGGACCAAAAGATTTAGAGGTTCTAGCACGTTTACTATGCTTAGGTTCCTTTTCCTCATTTTGATATATCTCTTGTTCTTGTTCTTGATCTTGACTTGTACTAGCATCATAAGATCTTTTGTTAGTACTAGTCTCTTGTCTAGTTTTATTTGGAAATATATTCTCAAAGAATGATGCATTCCAAGATTCAATAATAGTATTTACATGCATTTCGGAATGTTCTGACTTATGAATCAAAAGCCGATATATACTACTATTCTTGGCATAACCAATGAAAATGCAATCAACAGTTTTAGGACCTATCTTACTCTTTTTAGGACTAGGAACTGCCACTTTAACCAAACACCCCCACACTTTTAAGTATTTATAGGATGGTACTCTTCTATGCTACATTTCATAAGGTGTTTGATTCACTTTCTTTCGGGGTATTTTATTAAGTATATAATTAGCAGAAAGTATTGCTCCCCCCCACAAGTTTTGAGATAATCTAGAACTTATTAACATGACATTCATAATTTCTTTTAAAGTCCTATTTTTCCTTTCAGCAATTCCATTTTACTGAGATGAGTAAGGAGCGGCGGTTTAATGAATTATTCCATGTTCTTTACAAAATTCACCAAAATGTGATTCATATTCACCATCTCTACCACTTCTTAGTTTTTTTTTTTAATTTTCTTACCAAGTTAATTTTCAACTTCATTTTTATATTGAATAAAAGTTTCTAAAGCTTCATCCTTGGTTCGAATTAAATAAACATAACTATATCTAGTATAGTCATCTATGAAAGTGATAAAATATTTTTTTTCCCACCTCTAGTTTGAATTGATTTAAAATCACAAATGTCACAATGAATTAATTCAAGTGGCTCCGTACTTCGTTCAATTAAATGAAAATGAGTTTTGGATAATTTTGTCTCAACACAAATTTCACATTTATGATTTAAATCAATGTCAAATTTAGGTAAACATTACATATTAATTAATCTACGCAAAGATCCATAATTAATGTGTCCTAGTCTACCATGCCATAAATTCGAAGACTCAAGCAAGTAAGAAGAAGATGTATTATTATTAATAACAGAGGGTACAACAGTTATTACATTTATTTTGAAAAGGCCATCAGACATGTAACATTTTCCTACATACATCCCGTTTTTGGTAAGTACAAACTTGTCACTTTCAAAAATTAGCCTAAATCCATTTTTACTTAACAAAAATCTGGAAACAAGATTCTTGCGAATGTCTCGTACATGCAGCACATTGTTGAGAGTGAGTTCCTTTCCAGATGTCATCTTCAAAATAATCTTTCCTTGTCCTTCAACTTTAGAAGTTTAGGAGTTACCCATAAAAAGTTGTTCACCATTATCCACCACTAAATAGGATGTGAACATCTTTTTATTGGCACAGATGTGGTGAGTAGCACCAGTGTCCACCCACCATCCTTTAGGATTTTCGACAAGGTTTGCCTCGGAAATAACTGCAGAAAGATTTATGTCATCTACACCTTTGGAAATTTTGTCCATTTCAGTCATATTGGTTTGAGCAGGTTTCTTACTTGATCTTCCTTTGCCTTTGCGTTTTCTACAACAATCTTTGGTCTGATGTCCCTCTTTGTCACAGATGTAACACTTGCCATTGAACTTGTACTTCTTAGTTTCCCCTTTTTTAAAGCTTTGTGCGGAACTTTCTCCAGAATACTTCCGTTTCTTTGCTTTTAGATCACATTCTACCACATTTGCCTTAGACTCCATTGGATGCTTACCAGCCCGTTTCTCAGAATTGCGGTTATCCTCCTCAATCCTCAAACACACAATCAATTCTTCTAAAGTCATTTCTTTGCGCTTGTGTTTGAGATAGTTCTTGAATTCCTTCCAGCTTTGTGGTAATTTTTCAATTAAGGCAGCAACTTGGAAGGATTCACTAAGAGACATGCCCTCTGCATGAATGTCGCGCAGAATGGGTTGGAGATCTTGAACTTGGCTGATCACCGTCTTAGAATAAACCATCACAAAATCTAGAAATTTGCCTACGATGAATTTCTTCAAGCCAGTATCTTCTGTTTTGTACTTTTTATCCAAAGACTCCCAAAGTTTTTTTGCCATCTTGATACGGCTGTAGACGTTGTATAATGTGTTATTAAGTCCTTTCAAGATGTAATTCTAGCAAAGGAAATCAGCATGTTTCCAGACATCGACCGCAGCAATCATTTGCCAGTCAATTTCATCATCTTTTAGAGTAGGAGCATCCTCACGGAGAAATCGTGCCAGGTTGAGAGTAATAAGATAGAATAGCATTTTCTGCTGCCATATTTTAAAATCAGCTCCTAAGAACTTTTTTGGCTTCTCATCGTGATTAACTGTCACAATTATAACAGGATGAGGAGTTGGAGTAATTGCAGCCACCATACAAGTACTTGTTTGAGCATTAGTTTCAGTAGCCATGAATTCTAAATTATAAAATAAAATTATAATTAGAATTTTATACTACACAGAAAATTAAACCTTAAACACAGAATTTAAGTTCTGTAAAATAAAAGAAACAAGAATTGTAACTTGAATAATGTTTGAGAGCTCGAATTTGGCCCCCCCTAATCCCCAAAACGACGTCGTTTTGGGGATTTTTTTTTCTTTTCTTTTCTTTTTTCTTCTTCCATGTTCGACTCTGCAACAGCTCGGAGGGAGAGGGAGAGAAAGAGAGAAGAAGAGGGGAAGAGAGAAGAGATCGTCGCCCAACACGTCGCCGCCGATCGCCCAGCCCGTCGCCGCCGTCGCCCAGCCCGTCACCCAGCTCCGATCATCGCAGCAGCTCCGCCGTTGCCTCCGGCCCCGCCTCCGCCTCCTCCCACTGTTATGGCCCCCTCTAGTCCACTCCTTCTCCTCCTCCTCCTCCTCCTCCTCCTCCTTCCTCCTTCCTCATTCCTCCTTCCTCCTCCTCCCTTCTCTTCTTCTTCTCTGCTTCTGAAAAAAAAATCAAGATTAGGGGGATTCGGGGGAGCTCGTTTTCGAGCTCCCTAGCACGGTCGTTGTAACTTTTATTTCCAATTAATTTGAAAATAAAATTTTATTTAAACAAATTAATTCCATACAGAAAAATATTTCTATAACACTTCAAAAATTAAAATACTAAAAACAGAATTTTAATTAATGAAAACTCAGAAATTATTTCTGAAAACAAAATTAATTTCTGACCAACTTCACAAAAAATATTCTGAATTGTTAATGACTACTAGTATATTACTACTAATTGTCAAAGAAAATAAACAGTATGTTATTACTATTTGCCAAATAGTATATTACTACTATTTGTATTTTCTAACCAGAATATTATTTCGTAAAACCACAGAAAGTAATTTCTGTAAGAAGAAGAAAAGAAAAAAAAGAGAAACGAAAAATTTTGTATAAACAGAATAATTCAATTTTGTCTTAAGATTGTTGGAACAATCTTCTGTGTAAAATAAATTAGTTGAAACCAAATCAAACAAATAAAATAAATTACTTAGTAAAATAAATTAGTTGAAACCAAATCAAACAAATAAAATAAATTACTTACAGAATTTATTTATCGAACCGAAAAAGTAAAAAAAGATCAAGTCGAGTGCGTGACACTCTGTCCTTAAGACAGATTCGCCTCGCTTCGTTGCTTACGGATAAATGACGTCTATCTCCCAGGATACAATGATCTTCACAGATTGTAATAGCACTTCAAACAATCTGTATGTCGAACCAAACCTGCGTTCTATACTCTCAAATATTTATCTAAAAACTAGAATGAAGAATAATGCAAAGAGAGAGCAAAACCAAAAAGACAAATGAATTTTTGTGGATGTTAGAAATACTGGAAAAGGTCTGCTTTTATAGGCAGATTGGTGACCATTCAGATCTGTCCGAATAGGTATGAAATTGAATGAACAGATCTGTTGGTAGTTTGAATCTATCCATAACTGTTGGCAGTTTAAATCTGTTAAAACAGTTTTAATCTGTTGGGAATTTGGACTAGAGGAGGTAACATTTGGACAGAAAATTAAATTCAATTTTGGCACAAAATTTGAATTAACTTCATTCAGAAAAAAATAATTTTCTTGCAAGAATTTCTGGACAAAATTCAAATAAATTTTGTCCAAAAAATTAATATTAGAATCGATCCGACCCACAACCCACAACCGCACCTGACACGGCTCAGCTCGGCGGTAACGGCGCGTGCATGTGGTGGTTTGAGCCAAAAGTCACTTTGTTTATAACTCCTCCCTTCTACAAACTTGGGGTGTTCCTTGGGGCTCAATCCAAGTGTTGTCACCTAGAACTTATATACACACATAAGTTCTCTTAAGTTTCCAATGTGGGATAACCATTACAAAGAAACCCACATTTTATTCTTTAATAGTCCATTCCACGAACCCGAAAACGACGTTAACTTCCCATTCACTCATAAATGGTTTTGACGAACCGTCATCACCATATGACTTGTCATGCGGCAAGGAACACGTCACCTCTTTAGATCCACCCCAAAAGACATTTGAGACCCACTCAAAATTGGGCTCAAAGTTAGCCCAAAATAAGCCTATAAAACCATATCTTTCCAACAACTTCTTTTTATGTCAAAAGTAAATTTTTTGTTGCAAAAAATATTAAGAGATTAATTTCAATCATCATTTGAGTCATCAAGAAAAATTGAAAAAGTCAACAAAGGACCTTACCAACAAAAAATTTAAAATATCGCTAGTAAATATATTCTAAAAGAATAATTAATTTTGTGCTAGAAGGTTTAATTTTTCTAGACGAAAATTTTGATCCCAAAATGAGAAAATAATTTGTTGTTAAATGTCTAATTTTATTCCTAAAAATTTAACAATGATAGTTTTGACAACCAAGATATTATCAGGGTCCCAAAATTTGCCGAGATATGTACAAAATGACTTGGATGCACGGTTGTAAAATAAAAAAATAAAAAAAAAATACAAGTCATTGCATGCTTTATTCATAGGCCTGCAAATGAACAAAGCCATTCATGAACAAGCTTGAGCTTGGCTCGGTAAGAGCTCGTTCGAACTCGGTTCGTTAATTTTTTTTGTGTTCAAGTTCGAGTTCGTTAAAATTTTAATAAACAAGCTAAAAAATACTAAAACTCGACTCGAAAGTTTGACTCGTTAGCTGACTCGTTTAATATTTATTATTTATACATTGAATAATATAAAAGTATATATAAAAAATAAGATAAATGTTATTTATATATTTAAAAAATATAAATGTAAGTAATAGCTAACTATAGATAATATATTTATATAATAGTGGTGGTAGATATTATTATTTTGGTAAAATATTTTTTTTAGTGTGTTTATATATGTTGTATATATAATTGTATAATGAATGTTTCAATTGTCACTTTAGTTTCATACACAAGTATAAATTTATAATATTTTTAACTTGTTAAGGTTCGTGAACATACTCGAGCTCGAGTCAAGTCTAAGCCAACTTGGCTTGAACTCAATTCGTTAAATTTTTATTGAGCTCAAACTTGAGTTCGAACTCATTAAAATCTTAATAAGTAAGCCAAAACATACTAAAACTCAGCTCGACTTGGCTCGTTTGTAACCCTATTTATTCAAATTACTTTCAGAAGGGCCCAACAGGGTGACCAAAATATTTTTGAAACTTAGGCCTAACATTAAATTGATGTTTATAGGTTTTTAAACTCTTAATCTTATGTATAAGAACAACTAAACATGCATGACTTTAGTGACCATGTACCTATTGGGTTAGGCTCATATTTAAACCTGTATGACTTTAGTGACCATGTTACATATTGGGTTAAGATCATATTTATCAATTTGATCCAAGTGTTTTCTTTTGGAGGCAGCTATATGGAATGCTATATTGTAATTTCCTAGAAAAACCCAAGTCTTGACAAATTGGTACCCCCGCAAACTTTGCAATATAGATATAAATGACTTTCGCTTGATGATAAACTAGTGATATATTCGTGTTATGCAGAACATATTGACCGGTCTGGTAGGTATACTTAATTGTAAACTGTCAACAAATCGTTTTATCCAGACCGCATTACTAACAGCTGTGTTGCAAGCTATGTATTCAGATTCCATAATGTACTTTGCAACACAACTTTGTTTCTTACTTAACCAAGAAACTGCCGTTCCACCAAACAAGAACACATGAACACTAGTAGATTTTCTATCATCTACATCTCCAGGAAAATCCACGTCAGTGTATCCTTTTATGTCTAGATCACATAAACCAAAACACAATTTCAAATTCTTAGTGCCTTTTAAATATCTTAATATTCTTTTGATTGCTTGCCAACGTTCCTTACCTGGATTGAATTGAAACCTACTTACCAATCCGACCGCATGACTGAAATTAGGTCTTGTGCTTGTCATAGCATACATTAGGCTGCCTATTGCCTGAGCATATGGGATATCTCTCATTTCCTCAATTTCAGATTTAGTTTGAGGACTCATATTTTTACTAAGACTTTGTCCCTTGCAGACAGGTGTGCTTAAAGAATTATAATTATCCATATTAAATCTTTTGAGCACCTTGTCTAAATATTTTTCTTGATCTAGATATAATAATTTTGAATTTCTATCTCTTGAAATTCTAATTCCTAGAAAATAGGTTGCAAGACCCATGTCTTTCATTTCAAATCTAGATGCTAAGAAAGTTTTGGTTTTCATAATCATATCTAGACAATTTCCTGCTAACAATATGTCATCCACATATACAGATAATATTGCTAACTTGTCATCATTTTTCTAGATATAAACACAATGATCTAATATAGCCCATTTTTGAACTGGCTTAGTGGAATTTCTAGTACCATTGTCTTGAAGAGTGTTTGAGTCCATATAGGGATTTCTTCAACTTGTAGACTTTTTTCTCGTTGCCTTGGATGTGGAAACCATCAGGTTGCATCATATAATTTTTCTCTTTTATTTCTCCATTGAGAAATGCTATTTTAACATCTAATTGATGCAATTCTAGATCCATCCGGGCCACGACTACCATTAGAATCCTTATTGAGGCAAATTTTGCAACAGAAGAATATATATCTACGAAATCTATTCTAGGTTGTTGAGTGAATCTCTTGGCTACTAACCTGGCCTTGTATTTTTCCAAACTCCCAACTATTTTGAATTTCTTTCTAAGAACCCACTTGCAAGCATTGGCTTTTCTTTCATTTGGAAGATCAGTTAATTCCCAAACATCATTTTTTTGATCTAGTCAAGTTCTTTATTCATTGCCTCAAGCCATTGTGTAGCGTCATTTCTACTTATTGCTTCATTATAACTAGTAGGATCATTTACTAAGTTATTAAGTTCTTCAACTTGAAAAACATAATAATCTTTCAAAAATGTAGATGGACGTCTTGCTCTCTTACTCCCACTTATCTCAGGATTCAAAGCAAGTAACACAACATCATGTAGTTGTTATTTCCTCCCACTATTTGGTGGTTTTGGGAGAATTGGTGGCGTTGGTGCCAAAAAAAGGAAGAAAAGAATCTGGAGATACTTCGGAGAGCAATTCAATTTGTTCAATAGGAGTAATAAGATCAGTGGATTCAAGAAAAAATAACATCTCTACTTTCTATTAATCCACATTCGGGATAGTAAAAATTATAACCACTCCCATTTTCAACATAGCCAATAAACTTGCATTCTTAGGTTTTACTTCCCAATTTATCCCTTAAAGGTTTGGGAATAAGTACATGTGCTTTACAGCCCCAAACTTTGAGATTTAGAACATTAGGTTTAGTACCATTCCAATATTCATAAGGAGTTAGAGGTTTAGCTTTTGTTTCAACTCTATTTAATATGCATGCAATGGTGGATAAGGCTTTGCCCAAAAAATGAATAGGTAGATCAGCATGAGCCATAATAGACCTTGTCATTTCCATTAGAGTACGATTCCATCGGTCTATAATCCTATTTTGTTGTGGTGTGTATGACATTGTAAACAAATGTTTTATGCCATTGTCCCTGTAGAAAGAATCCATGGCTCCATATTCACCACCTCTATCATTATTCAATTTTTTAATGGACTGACCAAGTTGCTTTTCTACCTCTAATTTATATTCCTTACACTTTTCAATTGCCTCTGATTTGTGTTTAAGAAGGTAGATATGTCCATATCTTGAATAATCATTAGTGAAAGTAATAAAGTATTCCATGTCTCGATGAGTTTTAGTTCTTAAAGGGCCACAAATGTTCAAATGAATTACTTCAAGTAATTTCGATGATTTTCAATGTTTTAAAAATGGCTTGCTAGTCATTTTTCCTTTGATACATGGTTCACATATATCAAAATCATCGGAACACACTTTAGGCAATAGACCACTTTTAAACATTCGAGACATTTTATTTTTATTAATGTGACCTAATCTTAGATGCCATAAATAAGAACTATTGCTGGTAGAAACAGACAAACAATCATAAATACATATTTTATTATTATCAATAGAAAGAGAGTACATGTCATTCACTTTTACATCTTTCACTAATACATTTCCTTTCTTAATCAACAATGTGTTAAACCTAAAATTAATCTCAAAACCCTTTTGGGTTAATATTGGAACTAAAATTAAATTTCGGCGATTGCTGGGTACATAAAGCACATCATGAAGCACAATGAAAGTTCCACTAATAGAGAATTGAAAGTTGCCGATGCCCAAAACATCACTATAGGAGTTGTTACCCATGTAGATTCTGTATTCACGAATCTTCTTTTCAGTAAACTCCACGGACATGTCTTTGTTTTGCACGATATGCCTAGTTGCAGCAGAATCAATCCACCATGAATTTGATGAAGGTTCAAGCACCATTGCTTTAGAAACTATCATGGCAATGGGATTATGATCCTTTTTCTGCATGTTTTGAAGACAAGTGGCTTTGATATGATCTTTTTGACCGCAATTGTAACATGGGCCAGCCTGATTCTTGTGATGTTGTTGTCTTTGCCATCCTGACTACTTTTTCTATCCTTTCTGGAACCCCTTCTTCCATTTTTTCTTGAAAGAAGTAGTCTTTCTCTTGTTGAATAGTGTGTGGGAATTATTCGGTGGTTGTGGTAAAGATTGTGCCATCAACAAGTTAGAAGACAAACCTTCTTTACGCCTTCGCTTCATTCTTTCTTCTTCCAAAACTAAGAGTATAGGCAATGTCACCATTGAAATCTCTCGTCCGCTATGAGTTAAAGATGTGGCAACATGATCCCAAGACAATAGAAGACTATTAAGTATGGTAGTTACTTGCATCTTGTCCGACAAGGATGATCAGCGTTGGATAATTCTTTAGCAATTAATTCCATTTGATTAACATGATCACCAACACTATCATTATTACTCATACGAGTGTTATTATATTTGTCCAAGAGCAATTGAATTTGAGTGTCCAATCAAACTCCATACTTACTTTCTAGTGCTTCCATTAATTGTTTTTGCAGTTTCATGTTCTTCGAATAACGAAATTATGATGTCTTTCATATTATGTACCATTGTTGCCTTTTCCATTGCATCATCCTCTATCCATTTGTTTTGAAACCAATTAAATCATCATCTGGTTTATAAGTGGACAAAGTATGCAGTGTTTTTTCATGTGTAAGAAGATAAGAAACATGGCATTTCCATGCTCAAAAATTGTTTTCATTAAGCATCTCAATTATTGAAGAATCAATAGCACTTTTAATAGCCATACTAAAAATAAGTGTGTTACAATAAAAAATACAAATGTGGATATTACAAAACAAAATAAACAAATAAGCAAATTAAAGACACCAGCAAGTCTTAATAAGGATAAGGCTTGTAGTTGAGTCGGCCCCTGTGATAAGAAAAATATCAATGTGGAGGAGTAGAACGGTCTTCTTGCCTTGGGTGAGAAGAACAATGAAAACCTAATGGCCAATTAAACCCAATACTCTGCTTATAAGTCTTGTGAAAATAGTTACGAGCCCAAGGTACACAATGGTGCTTATTAAAAAAAATTTCTTTGAATGTTTTCCTGGGTAACACCCTTGGATAGCCTCCTTCTCTAATTATTTCTTCCAGAAATTTAGTACCATTACCCACGGAAAAATTCTTAGAAGAATTCGGGAGATTTTGGCTTTTGAATGACTAAAAATGACTTTGAAATGAGCAAGAACGGACCGAAAAACCCCTTGGACCAAGCTTATGTCGGTTCAAGGTCTAGGCTGAACCGGTTTGGACTGGTTGGGGCAGAACCAGTTGGATGCACGGGTCAAGGCGCGGGTTAGACGGGCGCATGTTGCGTGGGGTAGACGGACGCGAATTTGGGCTAGCATGCGAGTCAGCGAGCTGGGCGGATTGCAGCCTTAGGCTGTTGGGCTACAGTGCTGCGTCTGCGACCTTGGGTTACTTGTTTGCACCTGGCTTGTTTGGGCCACCTGCTGGGTTGGCCCAACTAAATTCTTTTTAATCCTTAGGCCCAAAGCCACAGACTTCCTTGCTGTAATTCTAATTTTTGGGCCTTTCCTTTTTATTTTTGAATTTGGCCCAATGGATGGAATTTTCAAAGCAGAGGCAAATTCTTCAACGGTATTCTTGCACATGTCGTCTTCTCCGGTGATTGGAGTCGGAGACCACAAATTGAAATTTGAATTTTGTAGATCACACTTTTGTTGTTTTTCACAACAAATTTCACTGTTGTGATCAAAATTTTGAGACGAACAAGACGGTGCTAAAGTGGTGGCGCCAATTGAACCGAAAATTATTTTATAAAATTTCTGCCACTGGTATAATTCGGCCACACTTTCGGTAAGATTCGGTACAATATCACCACCAACGGTTATTTTCTTTGGATACTTCTCAGGGAATACAACACATTGATGATGATTAAATAAGCAAATGGAGTTCACTAATGCCAAAGCTTGTCGATCTATAACACTCTGAATTTTTGGTAAAAAGATTTCGAATTTTTTTTGTTCTTCCAGGCTGTAATTCGACATCTGCGATTATGTGTAAACAAGGCTCTGAAACCACTGAAAGATAAGCTAACAATGGCTAATTGATTGGTGATCCTATTAGGGTATTTATCAGGCAAGAAAAGTCGAGAATTCGGAATGCAAAAATTGATAGAATTCGTTGGTTTTTAAAGTGAAAATATTTGTATTGCTCTCGGCCTAGTATTTATAGACATTGGTGTGCTTACAGAAAAGTCATACCCTTAGGAATATAATCTAAGAGACATAATGTTTCACAAAGCATTGTACCTTTTTGTTCAAATTTCAAACCATTTTCCAAATTCTCTTTTCCTACAGGAAGGTTTAGAAATCACTCCATATATGGGGCTCTGATTTGGTGTGAGAAGATCCACCATATTATGGTGTGAACATCTCTCATACCTTCACTCATGGGCAAAAAGTAATAGCATAATTGGTACCAGCAGGGCAAGTTTTCAAGCTGGTTGGATCATCCTGAGGATAGCTATAAGCATCTGGGCACCTGTCCTTGAAGAAGATCGAGTATGTTGTAGGCCAACAGATCCTAGGCCCATCAGTGCAACAATATTCATTGGTCTTGAAAACGGTACATGGGTTGTTGCACCCACCCGGGGCCTGTAACTCACTTGGGCACTCGCTGTTTATGTTAATAGCGCACTTGAGTGAATTACAGACTGCAGTGGTGGGGCTGAAGTCCATCAGAATATTGAATCCATCAACGAGAGATATGTCGACATAGTCTAAGTTGTTGGGCTTGTTCAACACGAATTCAGCTAGGGTGTTTGGGGCCTGACCTTAGCCTTGGCACTCTAGGAGTCCATTGCAATCATTGGTTTGACATTGGCCATTACCACTGGCATCGAAGTTGCAGTTGGTACGGCCCCAAATGCGAGCTCTGGTTGTACCAAGGTTCACATTGACTGTCTAAGACTTGCCTGAGTCGAGATGCATTCCCCCACTAGGCTTGGTCGCGACCTAAACTGTGTAGCTACATTTGCTTAGGACAGCAAAGGTAGCTGCATTGGTGAATGGGATCAATAGGGTGAAGAGAAGAGGGACAAAATGTTGAGGCTTTTAGGGAAGCTCATGTTGGTGTCTTAGAGTTATGTGGTCAAGCAAGTATTAGGAGTTTTCATGGGATTGTATTGATGTGGTTTTTGTGAACATACATTTGAAGGGTTTATATATAGTTTCAAGGAGGCTATAGTTTTTGGCTGATGTGTGATCACCTCCATGAGTTGTGGTAAGAAAATTCAGAGAAGTTGATAGACTTTCATTGCTATCCCATCTCACAAAATATCCATGGAAGTCAAGTCACCATTTCAATTTTATTTATTTATTAGCAAAGTGAAAATTTCAATAAGAATATGAAATTGAAAGTACAAAAAAATGAAATGCTGCAAGAGAGATTCGGAAGTACAAATACCCCTATTACTATTACTCACATCCACATAACGAACCCCTTAACCTCACGAGATTTTTTAAATATACGTAAATAAAAAAAAAACTAAAATAAATAAGTAGATCTTAACTACATATTACATAATAAAATTTTCCCAATTTATTAAAATGCTTCTACACTTCCACGTAAATAGTGGTGAATCCATGGCGGTGTTTGGGAACAAATTTTTTAGGTTTTTTTTTTTTTTTTGTTTTTTTTTCACTAAAAGACAAATTGGTTACAAAACCAAAAAAAAAACAAATCCAACAAAATATCACATCAAACCCCATAATCATTTCACTTTTTCTCTCACAAACATTACATCAAACCACAAAAAAATCCAACTTTCTTCCCAAACACAAATTTTTTTTTTCTCTAATAATATCCTACAACAAAAAAAACTTACAAAAAAACTCACTTCCCAAACACCCACCATGTTTGACAATTGGTTAAAATAGTCAAAATTCAAAAAATTAATATAAAAAATCTACTCATTCTTCTTCTTCTTCTTCTTCTTCTTCTTCTTCTCTCTCTTTGTGTGTATGTGTGTGTGCGCACCCACCTTTTTTCATAAATAATAAAAAAATTCACTAACAAAGTCAATTCTCAAATGAACCCTAAAACTGCTTTGGATCTTGGATTTTTATTCAATTTTAGAAGGGAAAGGAAAATGAACCTTCAATCTTTTCATTGCAAGCACATGCATGCTATTTTTAGTCCACTAGGTCACAAGGTCACGGGCTTACTTTGAATAAATTCACGGTATGCTGATTGTAGTTTTTAAGTCCCCAATTATACAAAAGTCTCAAAATATTATGTGACATTATTTGCATGATACTCTTAATCAATGATGTAAGAAATTCTTTTGCAGATAATATTCACTCACTTTTATTAACTAATTGAGAAATGTTTTGTTGCTCTTCATTTGTTATGAAAATGCCTATATAGACATTCTCGTAACCTTATAGTTCCTAATAATAATTTTGGCAAACCATGGATGTGATTTATGTTATGGAGTGGCAATCTATTACAATTAGGGAGAGGTTTATTAACAACTTTGGGATTTGTAGGTGGGGTAATGACTTTATTGTCAATCAAGTCTTGAATTTAATGGCAATGGCGAAAATGTGCAATATTGGGTAGGGTCATGTCTAGGTGGGAGAGGGTTAGGGAGAGGTCGAGGATTGTGTGGTTTGAGATGCCCTTTCTCCATCAATACCTTCAAGGCAAGGGTTGGGCTCATATGGAGATGGGCGAAGGTTCATTTTTGGGAGGAGAAAGCATTAGGTTTAGAAACATTGGCAAATGGGTTGGCGAGTGTTAGCTGGGTATTCATGGGCTTGGGACAGGAATCAGGATGAGTGTTTCTGGTAAAGCATCCCTTCACATTGTTTGCCCCTAGAGTCAAAGTGCTTTCAACCTGAGTGATAAAAGTGGCATCCACAGTCTTTGCAACAACTGCGAACACTTGCTGCTTGTTCAACCTTTTGACTTTCAAAGTGTCAATAGCCCACCGAAGATGTGCATATGGATCAATACTTGCCCCGACTTTATTCTTGCCACTTGCTTCAGCTTGGCCAAGGGATTGGGTGGCTATATCGAAGCGAGGCCCACTTGTTGTTGGTATGTCATCACCCAGACTTGAGATAGCTTCGGGTTGGCCCTTTCCAACTGCAGCTCGCCCCAAGATTGGGGAGCTTTTTGACGTGAACCTTTTGGCATATGATGTGGTTGATGATGGAGCCAAGACCCCAAAGGCTAAATTTGCTATAGTTCTCTGAAGATCTTTAATCATGCCTAACAACTCAGGAGTTGCGAGTTTGGTCATTGGTGCCTGTAATGCATTGGACCCAACTTGGCCTTGATGAATAGGTTGGGTTGGACTCTTGGCGTAGGTTGGACTGGAATTGTGCTGTTGTTAAGTTTTGGGGTTTGAGATGATTGGGATTCAAGTGCATCCATCATGCACAAGTCCGTGCTTTTTGGAATGAACACTTCAGGCTTAGGTAAATGGGCTGGGGTGATGTATATGCTGGGGTTGAAGGTAGGAGGTAGTGTATGGATGGCGTTAAGGTGAGGAGGAGGTGCTTGGTCACAGATGAGAAATGGGTTAGTAGTAACATTGGGTTCTTGAGGTGGAGCTATTGTCTAGTTGTTGATGAGATTCTGAACCTCATGGCGAAGGCAGTAGCAACGATTGGTACCATGACCGAGCTGTTGATGGTATGCACAGTATTTGGTGGGGTTATGTCTAGCAGGGAATGGGTCAGGAAGAGGTTAGGGATCAAGGGGTTTGAGATACCCTCTTTCCATCAGGACTTTTAGTGCGCTAGTTAGGTTCATATAGAAGGGGATGAAAGTTCTGCCTTGAGCTCGGATTGGGCTGGCTATTTGTGGTTTGGTATTGGCAAAGGGGTCAACATTTTTAGGAGTGGTGACGGTATTGATTTCTGTGGGTTTGGGAATAGTGCTACTGCTAGCATCGGTACTCTCGGAAAACACCCTCCTTGTTGGTTCACTTGTTCTAGGAATAATCCCTTTGTTAAATGCACTCTCAATCTGAATTACTAATTCATGCAAATTTTTGAAAGTGAACAGTGGAGTGACTATTAATTTTTGTAATATATTAGGCTCAAGGTTCTGCACCACTATCCACTTGGTCCCTTTCAGAAGGTCAAACTGTCATTTGTGTTGCCTTTGCTCTCCACCTTGCAACAAATTCCACAAAAGGTTCAATAGGATTCTAATGGGTTGCTTCAAGCTCTCGAGTGGTCATTTCAATTTGGGT
This sequence comes from Camellia japonica, assembly GCA_030407325.1. Taxonomy (NCBI): domain Eukaryota; kingdom Viridiplantae; phylum Streptophyta; class Magnoliopsida; order Ericales; family Theaceae; genus Camellia; species Camellia japonica. Next base: position 78,360,463 of record JAPPVO010000013.1, on the reverse strand, counting down.
ATTGTAAGAATACTGATTGACAAATGCCTTAGCCAACTCTTCCCAGTTCTGCTTCACTTTATCCTCCAACTTGTCGTACCAAGTGGCTGCTATACCTGACAGGGTTATTTCATATAGAGAGAGTTTCTGAGGCTTAGTCAGACCCATCGATTTCAAGATGTCAAAGAAAAGCCGAATATGTGCCATAGGATCTCCAGACCCGTCGAAATGGTCAATGTGTGCCATTTTAAATTTGTCTGGGAGCCTTACGCCAGCCTCGGTGTACCCATCCTCAATGTCGGGAATGAAGTTAATTCTTTGTGCCTTTTTGAATTGCTTCTCAAGATTAGAAATTTTTAACAAGATCGGGTCAAGATCATTAATATTAAGGGAAAAAAGGGTATGCTGGTCCAAGGTTCTGAAAACCCGAGCCTCAGCCAACCCTTTCGGGAAAAAAGGCCTTCGGGTTAAGGCTTTTCGGCTGCACCAAGGGTCTGAAAACCCGAGCCTAAGCCAACCCTTCTCAAGGATCTGGACCTTGCAAATCTTCAGTTGGTGGAGGTGGGTCAAACTTCGACTGGGGGCCCAAGATTGGATGTGTGGTAGAAGCCCTAGATGGGCTTTGTATTTCAACATTGGTCTTATTCTGTATGGTAATTCCTTGGTTTAGGGTCGTTATCATGGCCACAAATTCTTCTGGACTCTGAGCCATCACGGGTCTGCTAATGTTGGCAATTAGGGAAATGGATGGGTGTAAGGTGAGAGTTGACTGATAAGGATTTTGACCCGGTTATACTTGATGTATTTGAATTGGATTAGCCTAGACGGGTTCGACTGGATTGGGCTTTTTTAGAATGGGTCTTTTGGCATTGGATGGATCTTTTCTTAGTTGGCCTTTGGGGATCAGATGGACTGGACCTTTGCTGGATGGGTTTTTTCTGGGATTGGATGGACTGTGATGGGTTAAGGCTTTTCGGGTTGGATTGGGCTTGACCTTTGCTGAGTTAGGTACTGCTCCTTCTTTGGCTCAGACAAACCTAAAATTAAAAACAAATGCTCTATCTGATCGGGATACCGGGTATGCTGGTCAAAACAATTTAAGATACAACTTTTGGCCCTGGTTCTGGTTCTGATATGTTTCCACCATATCAAACACAAACCCCTAGATTTTGACCCAAATTCTGATTCTGATATGACCCTCAAGTTTGAAAGGAATCACCTCAAGATTAAGACTCTCCCAGGATTGCATCACATATTTCCAAAGATTTCACATTTTACACAAAAGCATTCAAAACACCCCTATAAGAGGTTAGGGTTTCCCTGTCCTAGCTTTTGGAGTGATCTAGAGTTTCACTACTCAAACAAGTGGTTTCACAACATCCTGAATAGGGGTGAGCCTCCTGTGCTATTTTTGGAACAGTCACTAGAGCGTACTATATGCACTAGGCCAATTGGTCTAAAAGGGTACCTCGACAAGATTACCTAATATACCTCTCACACCTAACACTAAGAAGTGAAATGAGGATCAAGCAATACAACAGTAATCTAGATCCAAAGGTTATGGTTCCAACATGGCAGAGCCTATGATCGTCCAGCTTTTTGGCAAGCTTTTTAAGCAAGCCGTCCAGGAATAGCAGATGGAAAACACAGTGACTCAAAGTAACAAATGCAAATGTAATGCAAAGAACATATATATGTAGATAAAAGCTCACATTCTGAATTTCAAGTCAAGTTCTCCAAGTCCTCAGCGGAGTCGCCAGAAACTATAGCTTGCTTTTCGCGCTCATTTCGGATATGACTAGCCCTACAGTTCAGACTCCCGTCGTTCTGAATCTAATTTCACAAGTGCAATGCGAAACAGTGAAAACACGAAAAGAGTCTAAATCCGACAATTCTTTTGGAAAATCGATGTTGAATAAAAAATGCCAAAAATGGACTACTTTGCCAGATTACAAAGTCGCCACCTAAATATTTTTTTTTGGGCAATTTAGGAAACCCATGGCTCGTGCCAAAGGCCACTTATCCGTCATCACCAAACTGTCTCGGCTCGGGAACTTACGTACGAGAGGGGAAGGTCGTGAATTGAGCACTCCACTCACCCGATTAAAGATCGGCCTCTACTAATCATGATGTGATTTTTATTTACATTATATGCTCTTGTTTCGATTATTAGCTATTTTTACTAGGTGATGCACACCAGTATAGATTAATTTTGAAAAAATTTGGAACATTTTGATTTCATGTTTGTTTGAAAATCATTTTAAATACGCGTCACTTGAAAGAGGTGAGGTTGTATATACATTAATCAATTTATCTCAATTTTTACATCTAGCCTTCGTCCATCGGAATTCAAATGACTATATCACTTAAGCACTTAGCTTCATGGTATTTATGCTTGACATGGCAACAATCACACGCAATGCGGTATGCTAAAGTAATAAACGCTCACCTAGTACTCCAAGGCAAACCAAACAAAGCAAAAGAATTAGCAAACATGCATGCCCCTAACCAATGCAATATGACTAATGCAACACAAGCAATATGCAATTTAAATAGGCTCGGCTATTAACATGGCATGTGAATCAATTCAAAGCATGCAGTTTAAGCACATATCCAAAAAAGGATAAATGATGATGTTTGTCAGAATGATGAGCCGAACCTCTATGCATGCGAGACAAATGGATGGAAACATGGGAATGCTAAATAAATATGATGCTACCATTATAAGCGGGTACATAAAAGGGAGAAAGAAATGGGGGTTGGAAGACATACACCATTATTACATATTTTGCCCTCGTGTGAGAGGGCCCGAATAAGTGTCTGAATGTTCGAATTAAACTAACTATTACAACATCAAACGAATGAATTAATTGAACTAACTATTAACTAGTTTTCTAAGTTATTATAACAAGGGTATTACAATAATTACATCAATGTAATATGAACAACAATAATTACAACAATGATAATTATAATATTAATACAAACAACAATGAGGCATAATGGTCGCATGTATAGTGTCCAGAAGCTGCTCTGTCTGCCCAGATTGCTCTATCTCACCCTCAGCCATTGCCCTTTGTTTTTGCAAAAAGCTCACTGCTTACCCGACATTGAGAGCTGGCCGACCCCAAATAAGATCCAGCCGGGTCCAAAAAGAGCCGGTCGTGCCCTAATTTTATGTCAAAACTGTTTTTGTGCTCTAAGGTGAGAACAGTGTAGCCAGAGCCCCTATAGGCTCTGTTTATTCCTTCTGCACTTCTTTGTCATGGGGAATTCAAGAGAAGAACGATTTCGTGTCCAAAACCACCAATAAGCACAATTTGATGGCTTGACGATTTCGAGCACGTTTGGACAAAATTTAATAAATGCAATGGAAAACAACCTTTCCCTCATATCATGTGGGCTCAAAGAGGCAAGTAGACACGCACCAAGTCTTATCAACATATCATGGATTGATACATGACAATTCTTGGAATGATGGACTCGGCATAATGTCCGGCCGAATTCAACCAACTCTAAACATTTTCTTTATGTCGGTTTCATTGATTTTAGGCCAATTTTGTTAGTCTTTGCCATTCTTTAATCAATTTATCCGATGTGATGGTTAAGTTCACTAAACGAGAAGCAATGTCAAACGAGAAGTGATCCGTAGCATGAAAGAGAGACTATGCCTTGATGATGAATCTCTGTAGAGATTAAGCCATTGAGCATAGGTCTCTTTCCCATGCCTCGATCAACCATCAATCTTTTGAAATAACCCTCAAACAAAAGAAAAGAAGAAAATAGAAAGGTTGCACAAATGTTTATGCGAACTTGATTATTTAGAATGAGACCCTTCACATGAAAACTAAGTAAATAAAGCTATCAACTCAAATGACTTGGTGTCTAAGGCCTAAACAACCGAAGCCATGAGGACTTACAACACAACAAGTATAATATTCAAATCATAAACTATTTAAATGAATTAAACAGTGCATAACAGCCCCTAAAATGTGAAAAACAACAGCTAAAAGTAAGAGAAAGTAAGTAAAAAGAGTAGAGAAAAAGCTATGGAACAAAGCCTAAGGAGGGGTGGCTAACCCCTCCACTTTTTGCAATTTTAAATCACATATTCCAGTCCCAAATTAGTCCAAGAACAGTGGCTAAAAGTGTGTTTAAAGAGTACAAAAAGATAGACAAAAGCAAGAAATATAAAGCTAGTAAGCAAAATCAAGGAGATATGGCTAACCCCTCAACTTTTGAGACTTTTAAACCATGTTTTTTAGCCTTTGTTAAACTCTGAAAATCAGTTTAAGAGGCAAAGAAAAGAGGGTAGAACAAGGGTGTGAGCTATAAAGCAGAGAGCAAGAAAGGGTGTTAACCCTTTCTACCCTTTGGTAGCTATTCAAACCCAAGCTCTAACACTTGAAATAGGATCAAAATAATACAAAAACACAAGAAATAAACAAAGAAGACAAAAATGAAAGCAATACAAAGGTGGTGAGCTTATACCTCTTGAAGAAGGTAAGCTTTTGTTTGTGAACCAAACTTGGTCCAAGAACACTCTCAAGCTTGAATTGAGACTTACAAAGTTCCAAGGCTTATGCTTGGTTATATAAAATGGTTATCAAACCTATACATGTAAAGCCCTTTGCTTGCCAAATAAATAAATAAATAAAATAACAACAACAGAAAAAGAGCCTTGTGCCCTCGAAATCCACTCCACACCTCTAACTCGGCGAGATTACCACATATTTTCCTGCACAAAATCCACTAGGGTGAGCACAAAGTCTAGTAGGAAGATCTTAACAAAGTATATAGATTTTATATAGTCTCTTGAGATGAATGCATATGTCATATCATGCTCAAAATATATTCCTCTATCTTTTGAAAATCTTGTGCACAATGCAAATTTGAAAACACAACAATTCAATAACTTCAATATAATTCAAGGGGTAATAAATACGACTCAGGTAATCCCTAGGTTGGTGTCTGCAAGTAGGTATATCAAGTACTACCAATCGGCACTTTATCGGTTGCTAACCGGAAGGCATGTGGTACCTCCTCCGCGCATGCTTTCGGTCTTTCACCATGGACACTTAGGCCAACTTAACTAATACCAAACTACACCCACTAGCTGGACTTACCAACGTATTTACCCCAAAACAATTTAAGATGATCTTGTTTCACAAAACAATTCCTACCTCAAAGCAATAATTTTCAAATGTAAAATTAAAAATCAATGATAACAAAGATGAAATGGAATGACAATGCAATATGTAACAATGCATTAATATAGTTCTATTTTCAATTCCACCACACAATCTTCTATTGTGATCAAATTTCCACATCCCTTCTCAATGTAATATCATAATATATCTTCAAAAAGATAATATAACAACATCATCATACATGTATTCTCTACATATAAATCATCATTTTTAAACTTGGTCTCTCGAAGACAACACAACAACAAGCTATTCATCAAGCGTCAAAATAAAAAATTCTCGTTTCTCTATGAAACCCCTCATGTGGTACAACTATACAAATTGCTCCACCATTTATTCACATAATAATTTATCAACCATGAATTTCACAATATCTCAACATCTTTCTCAAAATCCCCAAATTTCTAGGTTTTCCACCAAAACTAGTTTTTTGTCCCATTTTTTGAAAGGATTTTTCCAAAACAACACTCACACTTTAGAACATAGCTCATACTCTCAAAACTTTAGGAAATATAGAGAAAATCCACTTTTAAAACTATCTAGAGTTTAAGAACCCAAAATCATAGTTCAAACATGAAAGAAATACCCAAAAACAAGCATAGACTTGCAATATGTATATATAACCCTAAAAATGTCCGTACCTCAAGCTCGGGAGAGGAAGAGATGAAAACCCTAGAATTCAATGTTGATGAAAACTTGATTCGATCGGTGGAAACGTAACCCTCGTCACACTCTTTGATTTGGTGTAAAAAGCCCTATCAAATTCTTGAAGGTTTTTGCTAAATTTTAGAGAGAAGTTTGGATTTGCATTGGTTTGTAGAGAGAAGGAAGAGAAAAGATGAATATATATATATATAGAGAAGTGAAAAAGTGTACAAAATACGTTTTTTGGCATCAATTTTATGAAAAAGAGCTCAAAATTTGAGACAGACGCACTGGAATCTGCACGAGTGGTTCAAATTCCGCACGAGCGGAATCCCAAATCCGCACGAGTGGATTCTGATGCCTCACGGGCGGATTGGTCCAGAGAAAAACCCAAATTCACCACAAAATCCGCATGAGTTGAATCCCAATTTTGCGTGAGCGGTTTTTGCCCAGAAATTTCCAGAAAGCCATATATGATTCTACTTAAGCGGTTGTCAAATCCCCACGAGTGGTTTTGCCAGCCGAAGCCAAAATTAATTCCGCACCCCGATACAAGCTCCAACACCCAAAACTCACAATTTTAAGTTGAAAATGTTAAGAGAGGTTAAGTAAGAGCAGAAAAAAAGTCTCAAAGACCCAAAACGATAATCAAAATGCTGAAAATAAACAAACTATCTTACTACGCAATATCGGTCAAGTCCACGACCCAGAACATCACAACCTTATCCGTAGATTTTGGTAACAATGAAAGAAAAAGCCAAATAACTAGCATTGAGTAGGGTTGATCATGGATCCGTTCAACCCAACCCAATCATACTGATTTTGGAGGGCTGCATGTTTTTTGGTGGACGAATGTATATTAAATATTTTAAAATATATGGATACAGTTCAGATGGCAAATCAAGCATCCCGCACCCGAATGAACCCGATTTGTCTGTAGATGAAGTTAAAAAATAAAAAAATTAAAAAAAAAGAACTCCTAACAAGTAACAACATAGAATAGAAATAACAAAATATATATTTTTGTGAAAATGGAAAGCAATAGTGGGCTACATGAGATTGGACAGAAAAGTACAAAATACATACATTAAAGTTTTTCTTTGAATAGAAATTATTTTTCAAATCAACTTTACTTTGTTTGCTGTGAATACATTTTAAACCTTTCAATTTTTTGCTCAGCGAAAAAAGAAGCTTTACTGATAATAGTCAATAACATTACAATTGACAATTTGACATCATATAGTAAAGATGGCTGGTGCAAGAAGCATCACAGCTTCACTAACCAATCCCATCTAGGTTGGCACTGACTAACAAGCTTCGATCATCTGCTAGCACCACACCAAGTTGGTGAGTAACCAACCAAAAAGCACAAAAGTAACAAACAACAAGATAGGCTGCAAACCAGACCATAGCAGCCAAAATAAAACACTCCACCTAGGATTCCCCAACAACACTATGCTTTAATTCCACCCAAGAAGCTTCTAACTTGATCCATATTGTAGATAAAATCATTGATTGTGAAATGGAAGCCTTTACATACTGATTTCAGCCAAAGAGCACACCTAATTTTAATCAAGTCACACAACTCTTCCACATTTGGATTAGATGCCTTAAAACACACATATATTTCGATGCTTCCACAAAGACCACATCACTGCTAATGGTAAAGCTCTCCACACATGCTTTCTTTCTTTTTAAATTTGACCCCTACCCACCAATTAGGAAGTGTTTCAACTGAACCTGGCACAGTGTCACACACTGGCAATGCGGAAGCCTTGACAAAGATATGCAAGTGTGTGTGGCGCTAGTTAACTCTCTTCACTAGTCCGCTAATAAAGCTCAAAAGGTTTGTAAAGACAAATAAACACAATATTAGTTTAGTTGATGAGCCACAAGATTGGAGACAAGCCACAAAATAGCAATCAACAAGCTAAAATTAAAGTAAGCAACAACTGAAAGGCTTTGCACAATTTAGAGGCGAAATGAACTTTTCATTGATCAAAAGAAGGCATTACAATAGTTGAACAATGCACTAAAAGTGCTACAAAAGTTGCCTTACCATAAGCTAGGTTGGGGTACTTTAAAGACACAAGTGGTATGGTTCAACACTTGGGTACCTGTAGACACCCCATTTTTGACCGTCCTAAAGACTTGGACGTCATCGTTTGAGTGCTCGATGATTGTGCATGTCCGCGCTCGTTTGGAGTACCCAAGGTTTTCGGCTGCGTGCCTTGCCTCTAAGTCTCTAAACTCTCTTGGTTTTGTGCTTGTTTTAAGCCAACTCTTGGTCCCCCAATTTTCCTGGAGGGAGAAACAGTGGTGTAGACCTGTTTTCTCCCATGTCGACCAGTTTTCTCCCTTGTCAGCCACTTTAGGTGGTCGGCTGACTAGAATGGGTGGTCAGTCGACCACCTCAAGTGGCCTACAGCATGCCACCACATTCTCCTCTCTTGGGAGACCCTCTTTTTGCCCTGTCGACCAGCTTTTTCCTTTGTCGACCATCTGGGATGGTCGATCGACTAGTTGGTGTGGTCGGCGGCCATTTTTCACTTTCTGTAGATATTTTTGTTGCCAGCTGTGGTAGCTGTTGGACACAGAAGGCATCCTCCATACACGTGTATGGAGGGATTGCACCAAGCTTCTAGCTTGTCCAACAAGCTTGAGGCTTGGAATTCTATAAGAAGGGAGCTCTCCTCCCTTTCTAGGGTTCAGATTTTT